>APFE030288793.1:27771-44538 GCA_000404065.3 Pinus taeda | reverse complement strand
AAATATGATTTGTTTTTCTACTCCTTTATCGATTTTCAAACTTTCAGGAAAAGGTGGTCTTGAGATAGATACTGAAGGTTGTTCTATAATAGGAGTATTATTAGAATGCATGGGACTTTTTTCTCTTTCAATATTTTCTTTCTGAGGAAGGGAAATTTCTTCTTCAAAGCTATTATTATATTTTTGAATATTATTTTTTGTTTCCTGAGTAACAATAAATGGTTTCTTCCTTTCTAATACTTTACCATACCTTAATTGAACATTATTAATATCTAATGGAGTTATCATATAAGTTTGAGGATTCTGACCTTCTAAGTTGTAAACGGGTGTGAATTTTTATTGTTTGGATTTGGAAGTGGTTGAATGGGTAATTGATTTGATCTTCATGAAAATGGCAAAGATAGTTGTGGATTTTCATTTTGAGTTTGAGCTTAAGGTAACTGATTGGTTTGAGGGAAGTATTGTGGTGGAAAATTTGGATAAGGTGGCGTACATTGTTGATATTGAGAATATCTTCCATAAGGATTTTTCCATCCTTGATTCCCATATTGTTGTGGTTGACTGTTGGAAGCGGGATCCCCCAAGGGCAGTGTTGGGGCTAAAAGCCCATGTTTGAGTCAAATTTTGTAATAAAATTATAAAGTCTCTACATTTTTTGGTCACAGAGCTCAAAGGTGTCATGTGTCATAAAGGGTAGTCTGCCCTTAGTTTTGTAAAGTAAAGTCAATTGTAAGAGACTTACACATGTCTGCGGACCATGGGATAAAAAGAGCTAAGCTCTAAGTAGTTTTGGGGACATAAAATGTAAGAGAGTCGTAGCTCTGATGTAAGAAGTCCAAGTCTCGGGTTGTAGTGTAGGTAGATGCTTTGCATCTGAGTGCGCAAAGGCAGTGTTAACTATAATTGTTTGATAAGATATGTAAGTCACTTAGATTAATTAGGGAATCTACATGGCACGCTACCATAGTAGTGTGAAAGTACCTAAGCAGCAGGGTAGGGCTGCGCGAAGGTCAATCATACCCTTTCGTGGAGGTATTGAAGGATGGAATAAAGGCCTCATCTTGCAAGCCCTAGAGCGAAGCAGCCTCCGTGAAGGTAGGGATAGAGGGAATCAAACAACATCACAACCATCTCAGGGTGTGGAAACTTGGTTCCATCATCCCCCCATACTGCTTCGGGTGAGACTTTGGTCTGCACTCCATGGGTTGATGCCAAAAGCACCAGTAGTGTAGGGATTTGTTTGGCTAATTAATGTTGAACCTAGGTTAGGCACCCTCAAGCCAACAAATGGTTCTGTTGTCGAGACCAGAATTTGCATAAGAGATGTGTGATGTCCTATCACTGGAATCCAACTAAGAAGGAGATCGGGGACTAGTTGGATAGGAAGATCCATGAATTCGTGGCACAAGAGAAAAAAAAACCAGCGACTAACAAAGGAACAGTGGTTGGACAAATACCTGTATACGGAGATCCACGAGATATTTTTCTACTCCTTTCGCATTGAGCTATACGAGTGGATCATGAAGCTAGCAGACAGCCAAAGGAGGTGGAAACTTAACGGTCCTATTGTTTAGACCCTGGAGCTAATACAGAAATTGGAAGCATTTGAGGACAAGATCACCTGCGTTGTCGATCATTGCCTTAATTGTGTCATAGGAGGATTTGTGACTGAATTCGTAGTCAACACCTCAGTCAGCGTCAGCGAGGCAGAGCAGTGCTTTTTCAAAGGACCGCGAGGTAAGTACATGAAATCTTTGAATACCTGGATTAAAACGCTATTGTGTGAAAAATAGGCTAAGAAGATTCCTTGATGTTCGGAACTATGTGAAGCAGAAAAAATTACAGGAATGAAGAAAAAATGGTTCAGAGTATAGTCAATTGATTTCACCTCCACAAGGTGATGAGGAAGAGATAGCGGAGGTTTCTTCACGAAGTGCTATTCAATTGATAAGACAAGGATTCCCACGAATACCACCTCCACCCACACCACCTCCAAAATCACCACCATCATCTCCAACTTCACCTGTACCACCTCCACCTCCACCACAGTTCAGTATGGAAAATACTGTTAAGCTTCCTTTTTTCAAAGGCTTGGGAAATGAGGACCCAGACCAATTTTGGTTCATTGTGAGGGCTATATGGGAAGCTTAAGGTGTTACAGATGACCATATAAAGAAGGCAACACTGGTTAGTGCTCTGCAAGATCACGCACTAACCTGGTATATTAAGTACTCTAATGATTACCTGAATGCTAGAGTGACAGACATCTAGATAGCATTGAATAGAGAATTCAGTAGGCCTAAATCTGAGGCACAGTCAATTGTGGAATTCAAAAAAATCATGATGCAACCAAGCACGACGCCTTGGGAAATAGATCAAAGGTTGAAGTGTACAATCTGTGAAGCCAACATGAATTTGATAGATGAACAACATCACAAGTGGTTTGTGGCTTCGCTACTACGCATGGAAAATTTTAGGGGCTAATGTTCGCCCAGTGGGCTAATTTTCCATGATTTTTCCAAAAAACGATTCGTCAATTTCCAATTTTTATGAAAGATGATTCGCCCAAATTTTAAAATATAAAATTATTTTACCTTAAAAATCGCCAACATTATATAGTGGCTATATGATAAATCATTATAAATTTGAATAATTTTACAAATATATCATTGAAAAATTTATAGTTTTCATATTAGGGATTAGTGAGATTCGCCAATGTTTCTAAACTTCAAGAAAATTTTTCATCCTTAAAATTTTCCTTGCTACTACGACACTTAAGGGTTGCATTGTCACAAAAAAAGATAACAACTCAAGCAGAGGCCTTGGATATTACCATGAGACTACATGAAACTCTGATGCAAGATCCAAACCTGGGGGTTCGACAAATCTATGCGTAGCTGAGATGCAAAGTCTGAAGCAGGAAAGGACGGTTCGACCAGAGGTGCGTGAGGAGGTATGGTGCTTGAAACACAAGAGCTAGGGGCATGACAAGGACCATTGCCCAATTTTTGCAAAAAATATTGCAGGAGGGGGACTGTTGCCTTCAAGGCCAGAAGCTCAAGCAGGACCTGGCGTGGGGCCTGCATCATGGTGCGCTATCTATCAGGTAGCAAGAAAACATGTCACAAATAACTGTCATTTGTTGCAGAAGTTTGTATAGGCACCACAACAGATGTTCTACAAATTTTTAGGTCGGTATGGTATGATGAGTGTAAATGAAAGAGTTATGAATTAATTATGGACAGAACTCCCACCTATCGGGTTCAGTTAGAAACGCAACCCCCAGACTAGAGCACTGGGATGCTGCGAACAGGATTTCAGAGGCACGGACGAGGTCGAGTTGGAGGAGGACCTAGAACAGGTTGGGAACAGTTAATTTGCTACAATTGCGGAGGTCTAGGACACTATGCCTGTGATTGCACTAACCGAACACGTCTGTTGTGTAAGTATTTCACGTTGTTTGATCATGAAACAGAAGACTGTCCTAAAATAATAGATAGGATATGTGATAAAGGGGCGCTACCACATCCGCTAACTCAGAACCTGCAAATGATGAGGTCTGAGCCACGCGAACAGGATCCAAATGTAAATATAGTGCTTAGAAGTGGAATCACGACAGGAGATGACAAGGGGAAACAACCAAAAGATAGTACATGGGTTCGCGAAGCTACGGTGAAGGAGGCTGAGTTCGAATTGGAGCATGCATGTGAAACCTTCATGGAAGCTAAGAAGAGCTTCACTGAGGCCTCCACCTCAAGAAGCAAGGATAAGCCTGAGTAGGAGATGGACCCCTCTATGCTCACAACTTTATTGGATACCTATATGAAGTTACTGCACGATAATAAGGTTGTGAAAGGGTTATAAGAGCTCATTAATAGATGTGTTAGAACCACGTCAGGTGAGCCACACGGAGTACGAAAGATTGGCAAGCATAAAACAAGAACAAGACGGGAGATGAGACTGACTGCATAGATATGAGAGTATGAAATGGATCAGGTTATTTTGGACTTGGGGTCAGATGTGAGTGTCCTACCTAAATAGACTTGGGAACGTGTTATAGACATATTTGGGCACTGCAATCCCAATCTTATATTTCAGTAAACGAAGGGCTCTTTAACCCCTAAAAGTGTTGTTTCATACCCTAAAGGATCATGGTCAACTCATTACATCATTCCCCAAAAGTTCCACCTGAAAAACCACTAATAACTAGCCAAAACTGGACCATACTGATTGCTTCACTGTCAAGGTGCGATGCATACTGACTTCTACACTAGCGAGGTGTGACGCATATTGAAGAGGCCTTCTGTGGGGTGTGATGAGTGAGAATGGACAAATGTTTGAGACAGTTTGCTAAGTGGATGCTCATGGAATCTTCTAGAAACTTCTCCTATGACACTTGCCTCTCTAAATTCACCAGGGATGAGTAAGAGATCCAAGAAATCTCCAAGTGGAACCAAGAACTACAAGTGGAATGACACTAATCAAAAACCTAGAGATGACTCACACCCTTTGTAGACATCTATAAATGGATCCCTCATCTGAGAGATCTAGGGGCTGGAATTTTGTAATTTGTAAAGAAGTGTTGATAGTTTGTCTTTGAGAAGAAGCATTATATTGTTGGGTGATATTGCTTTTCATGAGGGGAAGAGGGCTTTGATGCTGAGAGGATTATGCTGGATCAGAAGCTGGGTTGTAATTCTCCCTTCTATTTTAATAAATTTCTTTGAGTTTTCCTCCATACAATCATGTACTTTTGAATCTTGTTATTTGTAAATGCCATTGTATGTTCAATGTATTTCTAATTCTGCATTGTTTATGATATAATAGATCAGGATGCTTTGATGGTGTTTTGTTACTTTGTTTCTACAGATATTCTCTAAATGCAACAAGTAGGAGAGGATTTGCAAGCTCTATCAAGGGGGAGAGAAATAAAGCAAGGAGTCAAGCAGAAGATCTAGGTTGGTCCCTTTGCTTCTCTCTTATCTATCATACATAAAGGAAATCACAAATTGCTTTGATTGTTTGTTTCTAGGATAGCTGCCAATCCTAGTGGGACTAGCAGATCGAAAGGACACTAGTTTTCCTGGAAACAAAATGGTGACTCCACTGGGGAGAGAATAGTTTGTTTGTTTGTTATTGTTGTTTTCTTTATAGACTACAGACACAGCCTGAAGTTAGCTAGATAGCCTTCGAATTACTCTTGCTCTGTAAGTGCATAGTAGATGAACACTGCTTCAGTCAATCTCCAGTTTAGTTTATGAACTGAAAATTTGACTTGCAAGCATTCTAAACACCCTTTTGGTAGCTCAGTAAGCTCCCAATATCATTCCTTTGTACTTTTCTCTTTACTGTCCATCATAGCTCAGCTTAAATCACTCAAATCAGCTGCAAATTTGAGCAAAAACCCACCTCAGTTTCACTCCCCGGCCCAATGCACTATCTATACCTGGAAGCTAGTATGTATCTCACTTCTCGAGTGTAGTAGGTGAGATGCCTCCCTATTTCTTTGAAGCACAAGTGCAATGATTGAGTAATCCTATTTCTCTCCTTGAAATTTGGGTTTTTGTCCTTGTTTTCAGTTCTATTTAATTGTTTTTTGCTGCTTATGAATAGTATCTCATTGCTAAAGCCTTCTTGCATTACATAGACTAGCCTCCATTGATTAGGATTAGTAAATTTTTTTATGTATTTGTCCATCATTTACAATCCTTTATCGAAAAGTTTCTTGAATCAATCTATCGTTTTGGTACAAAAGTGTCGTAATTGTCGTTTTGTGCAAAAAAGGGAAGTGTCATAAAGTCTTCCTTCTATAGATAGTCGATTGAACTTTTTGTCATGTATTTGATTTTAATTGTTAATATTTGAAGTGTCTAAATCGAAAAGTGTCGTTTAAGTCTTCCTTTCATTTTGAAAAAGAAATTGTCAAAATTTCGCTTTGAAGAAAATATTTCAGATTTATACATAGTTTTCCTTTTGGCATTCTTCACATTAAGGGGGAATGAAAAAAAAATACATGCATTTGCGTTTTCATTTAGGCTGTGTGCAAAAAATGATTTATGAAAAGTGCATTTAGTGTGTGCTATTTCTCTCTATTTGAAAGAATCATAATCTTGTTTCCTTAGTAGCTAAGATTTTCATTGCTAAAAGGTAAGCAACGATTGTTTATCATTTTAGATTGCATATTTATGAATTTTACATATACATCACGTGGTGAACCTTGAAAGGCAAACTTCTAAACAAGAT
The DNA here is from genome assembly GCA_000404065.3 of Pinus taeda. Classification (NCBI taxonomy): domain Eukaryota; kingdom Viridiplantae; phylum Streptophyta; class Pinopsida; order Pinales; family Pinaceae; genus Pinus; species Pinus taeda. Next base: position 38,295 of record APFE030288793.1, on the reverse strand, counting down.
CAACTTTAAAATAAATTTCAATGAACTTAACAATGCTTTGGAACCTAACGCAACACATCTAGAGGTCTAGGCTAGAGACGTGTTTCAGCATCATAAAGTCTAGTAACTATCGTTTTCATCGAAGGTTGTGTGATTCCTCCTCTTTGATACGACAAGTACTAACAGAGACTTGTGCTCCCCGTACCGTCGAGTATATATTGGGAGACCACAATAGGCTTATATCCTTTATCCATAGGAAGCCATGTCTGTCACCCTATCGATTGCTATGCACTGAACATAGCATTTGGGAAGATTCACTGTCATACTTAAGTCCTTGGTAATTTCTCTTTAATTTATCACCAAGGTGTATATTGTAGTTTTGCGATTGACTTGGTAATCCCTCTGTCTAGTGTTAGCACTCAAATCTACCTTAGGCTGAAATAAGGTGAGACTCAAGGCCAAATCAAACCATGCTCAGCCTCGTAGCTAGCCCTACGAGGACAGGGGAGGGCTCTCTCCGGGTCAATCTCGGCAAACAATAATCAACGAGGCTCGAGATGACTGAATTGATGACTAATTTTAGGCTAGGTATTAAGTACAAAGAGTTTAGAATTGATTTTTGAAGGTTTTGTTGAATTCAAGGGAAAGGCAAATTTGGGTGTGGGGATGAGGCACAGTTTTTGCAGAGGTCTACTTGGGGCAAGATAGGCGATTGTTTTGAAGCCTTAGAGCAAGTGAGATGGGTAGATCAGACTGGTGAGGATCTAAGGAGAGCAGGGGAGTCTCAAGGATTCTCCTTAAACTGAAGAAAATATAGAAAATTAAACAAATTTAAAGGCAGAGCATAGCAAGTTCATGGATTCTACCTTAACACTTCATTTGTTTAATTACAGAAGATTAAATAAGGAAAATGGTACACATACAAAACTTACAAGTACTGATAGAAACACACCATCAACACATAAAGCCACATGAATCCCAAATAGTGCTGCAAAACCCTGGTCTTTCCTTTGCCAAAATGCAGATAAGATATGTACAATATAGTCTCAAGCTATTCCCAAGAGTCCAACTTCTCCAACTGACTGAAAATTTACATAATATAGACCAAGCTAACCCATTCCCTAACCTCTAGGGGTCAAGCTCCTCCTTCTAGGAGCAGTTTCAACCAATTCTACACAAGGAACTAAAATCTAGGTAGTCAAACAACTAACCCCTATATGCTAGGAAACTAATTCATTACATTAAATTTTTTCTATTTTGTGGAAGAATCCTCTAGAATAGGTAAATAAGTACCAAATTTGCATCATGTTCATTAAATTACATCAATCTGGGTCAAAAATCACATCAAGAAGTGAAACTGGTCATGACTGGCCAAAATTCTGAGCTGGAAAGTGAAAAATTGGGCCAAAAACTGTATGCGTAGCACCCCTGATCCCTATGCGTAGCGCACATTTGAGCCTGTTTGTGGGGAACTTCCTGAAATCCAAATTGAGCTCATGATAGCTCGTTGGAAAGACCTGAATGTCTACTTTCCAACTCAAGTGGAATTTGCCAAGTTGGAGCTGATTTGCCCCCTCAAAACTGAATTCTCCCAGAGGTACTTCCTGTTGTTTGAAAAGGTGGCAGCGAGGTGGTTTTCATGATGTTTTTGGACATTTTGACCATCCAGATCTCAATGAAATGCTTTGGAAATGGATGATCATGTGTATTTATTCATGAAAAATCCAAAACTACAAGCCATTTGTCATTGGGACCTCCCAATCTTCAGGGTAGCGCGCTGCGCGCTAAGCGTAGAGCCAAAAAACCTGTTTCACAAGCCAAAAAATTTGAAACAACAAAATTTTCTCCAAATTTTCCCAAATTTGGAGTGAAGACCCTCCATCATGTATCATGCTCAAGTAATGAATCCTGGGCCAAAACTCGAAGTGGATCAGGCCTTTTGTGTTGCTTTTGCACTTTTCTCAAACGCCTATTGAGGATCTTCATTCTCGCTTTGCAAACATGCATGCGAGCCCAATAGTGAGTCTTCATGTGACGAAGCATGTCCTTGTCCCTATTTTCCTTCGCCAACAACTTCTCCAAATGAGTTTTTACCCAGATGAGCATTGATTCTCAATCAATAGGTGTCAAATCACCGGGTCTCCTTCGGGCCAATTCCCGGTCTTCCCGGATTTTCCTCAGCTCATAGACTTCATGCCCATCTTCCAGCTGTTTGTTGCGATGCTCCCAATAGTTGATCACCCACTTAGCCATCTGCAATTTCTTTTGCAGCGACTCATTCTCGGCCCTTTGCTCTCGGATGATCTCCTTGAGCTCCGAGTTAGGCGAGCTAGCATCAACATCAATGATATCCGTGTCCTGGCCTCCTGAAGGACCCTCATCAACCATGGGTCTCTTGCCCCTGTCCTGGATCTATACCTATGCTGAAGATGGAGGCAAGACCCCTTCCACATGATGTGGAGATAATACTCGCTGTGATGATGATGTCAACGAGACCCCTTCCACCCCGGGTGGAGATAGTACTCGTCATGCAGATGTAAATAAGGCCCTGTGGCCTCGCTGATATGTCACATATGCTAGAGCATCGACATGCTCGGTCTCAAGAATGTCAAGCTACTGTGAAGGCCCTCCCTCATCATGAACTATCTCTGGTGGTGGCTGAGGCGTTGTGATCAATGCATAATGATATATGCTCCTATGCTGATGTGATAGGCTCTTCCTTTGCACTAAAGGCACCATCCTCTCTATGTTGCGAAACATGAAGTATGGGATGTTCATCAGACACACCCATGTAAAATGCATCAACAAACGGACATGGTATGCATAAAGACGGGAGAATCTGCCCTCACAACTGAAATACCGAATGATGAGTTTCATCAAAGGTGCAAACCGATCATTCAAGTAGTGGAAAGGAAAAACTCTTCTCAAGTTCCTCATATACCCTAGTTTAATATATGGCTCATAATATGATTTCTCTAGCTGCTGACGCTTATTCCATTACTCCCCGATATTTGGAATCACCGTGGCCTCTGCAATAGTCTCTGGTGACAAAATGAAATTAACTCCAGCGAGGTTTACATGGGCATCATGTAAATGGAGAACAAACAAGCGAGCTAATTCACGATGGTGCTGAAACTGTGAAATTAGCTCACAAAAATGATAGCATGACTGATGGCGAAAAAAATCCATGGCAAGTGGGCAAGCCTGCAATTGTACCATAGAAGTGGGCTCCTCTCTAAGATGTTTACCACCTTTTCCACCTCTGCGAGGCCTTTGTGGCACATTTCCCTCTGTTGTGGAATCACTGTCATTTTCCTGCTCATAATATGACTCTGTATCTGACATGGTTTTGAGAACGAAATAACTGCAATAGGAAGACTGCAATATGTATGTTGTAGGTGTGATGAAATCCCAATTTCAGTGCATCCTCAAAAAACCAACTGAAGAATCATAAGAGTTATGCCATAATGGATATTTTGTTTGGTATATTTGGGCATAAAATAGTCACAAAAATATTTTGGTATGAAGTGTTGCTGTCTCAAAGTTTTCAAATAGGCAAGGAGCTATATTTTACCAAGGAAAGGGAGAAAAATCTTCATCAATTACTCACATGCCTTTAAATACCCTATACAAATTTTTAATACCCTTTACAAAGATTTTGATAAGGGCCTAGGGTTTGATTTGTTTTCTTATACCCAACACACCACTTTCACTCTTCAAACATACATTAGACAATATTCAACTTGATTGATTGAAGCAAAGAAACACCTACTTGCAGCTTCAGAGGCGATTTGACATGTTTTAGGCACATAAACTTAATGCTGGAATGGGTGCGTAGCACACAGGTTCAATGCGTAGCGCACTGCCCAGTGCGTAGCGCCTATGTAAATTAACACAGGATGTGCACGCCCAATGCGTAGCGCACTGCCTAGTGCGTAGCACGCACCTTCAACTCTGCCTCAAGGGTTTGTAACTTGGTTTTTCGCCCTCCAATCTTGAACACGTTGTTGCTCTGATGTGTGATGAACAAAAAGACTTGTTTTCACCTTATATACAACCAAAATATCTAATTTGAATAAATTGACTTCCAAAAACGCACTTTGTAAAGTTTGGGCACTTTCACTTTTGGTCTTTTAATACAATGATGCTTTTTGAGTTTCTCATGCTTTTCTGAGGTTTGGACTAAAGTTCTTTGTTGATTCTTGTTTGCAGGGATAGCTGTGATATGCTCTGGCAAAGGAGACCAAGGCTGCATTTGAACAATTGAAGAACCGAAAATTTTTACAATTTTTACAAAAAAAAGGTGGCGACTTATCTTCAAAACTGATTTTTGAAGATAAGTCCTAATTCAGCTGTACAATGATGAAAATTATTGAAATGATGATCTATCAAAGACATCCCTCTGGCCTGTTGGTCTTCTAAGACTTTTCAAGAAAAAATCGACTCAACCCTAGACCTAAGACCTCAAAATTTAAAAAATGATTGTAAATGACCTTTGAAAACTTATTTTAATGAATAGACCTGAACCAGCAGTGCCAAGCAATAGGGGAATGAGTGACACAAACCGGTCCATCAGAGTTATGGCATGCCTAATGAAATGTAACTGATCAAAACTGATGGGACACCTAAACATGAAATGCAAAAGAGCTTTGATCTCTGATGAAGGGATAACTTGACTGACTCTAACATCTAGATTTCCAGAGTAGTCACTTTCGTTCCTTTTCGACTCCTGAAAAGAAAAGGTCCATCTGAGCACTTGTCACCTCAGGCTCATTAAAAATCAAAGGGAACTAGAGTCATCTTTAGCTTTTTCTCGACTATTAAAAATTGAAAAAGCAAAGTTGTGTCAAACCATCATTAAAATTTGCTTAATTCGGAATAACATTTTCCCCTTTTTTAATTTTGAGTTGATCAAGTAATCTGCAATCGTGGAAGAAAGTCAATCAAAACACCGTCATTCTCAGAGACTAGTGAGTCAACCATCTTTGACTCCAAAAACAAAACCATTCTGGGCAAAACGGTCTCATTTAATTGAGTCCACTTCTCCTGGTTTATTTGAAACATGTGTTTCAACATCATCAGAGACTATAGTTACTTTGATCATTTCTAGTACATCTACCTTTCCAGAAGAAGTTCCGCAGTTACAAGAGGACATTAGAATTGATCCTAGTGTAACAGTAGACACTTCTATCCTAAAACAACTCCAGCTAGAGCTGATCTAGAAATTGAAGTTCACTTACCTGAACATATGGAAGTTGAATTATAGAATTCAGAAGGTGTCACCCCCCAGTGTCTATCATTGCAGAAGCTATACCTTCTTCAGCTCTAGAAATATTTTACGGACTTGACAGTGTACCTCTTCCACCTGGACTAATTGCTATAGAGGAGATAGTAGAGGATCTTCCATCCAGTACCCCATTACTTTTTGGAACTAGGATCCACTTATATCCATCTACTCCTAAAGTTAGTTCTTTTAATCATCCTTCATCGCAAGTTCCTGTCGAATCGCTAGGAAATCTCTTGGATAGACTAAACATGTATGAGCAACCATCAACATCTAGGACTGTGTCATCTGATACAGCTACGACAGAATTGCTTGCTGCCATTCCTACAATGTTTGCTGGTATACCATCTATCCCGGCTAGTTATCAATCATTAGCTGGAGTCCACTCACAACTGGGTTGTTTCGATGACATGGTCTATTCCTATTTGTTCATCTAGAATCCCATCTAGTATTTCTTATGTTGAAACTCAGCAAATTGATCCTCCATGCCAGTATCAATTTGCGGAAACTAGTCTTCAAAGACCAATATATCCTTTGACCACTGGACTGCCACCATATGGAGGGCAGTATGCTTTTTCATTGTTCCCTCCCGGAGAACAACCATATGAGAGTTCACAGCAAAATTCAGGTCAAACTAGAATTACATCCAACAGTTGGCTACCAATACTGCCTCAACAACCAAGGGTTGTATATTCAATGCAACCATTCCAACCTATGTCGAACATTCCCACTACACCTACTATTGTGACTGTGTCACAAGTACAAGCATTGCATGTTGTGTGTCAACCTCAAGTCTCTTAGGGTGCAATACAATAGCCTCTTGTCTCTATGACTCAATCGTAATCTTAGGTTAGTGTTTCCTTACCTGGAATGACTCAGGCTCAAAAGGGTACTATCACTCCGCATCTTAGTCAATCTTCTAGTATTGGGCAATAGCAAATGGTCCAACAACCATGGCTGGTACAATATCAACAACCGCAATTCCACGAAACTTACCAAGGATCTGAGCAACAAGGCTTTGTAGGTAATGGACAACCATTTTTTCAAATTGGTTATCAACAATCATACTATAATGGTTATGTCCAACAACTTTGTCAAAGTTAGCAGCATCAGATACATTATCCTGGTATGCAAAGACCTAATACTCAGGCGATCCCATCTTATCCTGGGTATGCTTCACCAAACCTGAATCAACAGTTGCCTTTTGTAGCAACTCTGGAATTACCAGACTTGAACCGGTTGACGGATGATCCAATTGCATATGCTCCTTGGTGGCTAGCGATCCCTCATAAACTTCCCTCTGATATTCCTAAATTCAATGGAAATCCAGGTGAAGATCCATCGAATCACGTAATGACTTTTCATTTGTGGTGCTCATCAAACACCCTAAATGATGTTTCGAATAGACTTCACCTTTTTTAGTGAACGCTAACTGGTCTGGCAGTGAAATGGTATATTGAATTGCCTAGAGCTTCGTTTGACAACTTCAATGCCCTTGCCACTACTTTTCTAACCCACTTTTAGTTACCCATAAGGTACGAAATGGGGACAAAACTCCTTACCAACTTTAAACAGACAAAAACCACTCACATATTTGATCATATTCATTAGTGGCGACGTCGTTGTCAAATGGTAAAGATGTATGTTCTTGATTAGCTTTTAGCTAAGTGGTTTATTAAATCCTTATTGCCTTCTATTACTGAGGATGTGGTGAAGGGAGGAGTTGTCACTGAAGAGAAAGTCATTGCTCGTGCACAATATTTAGACTTAATCTATACTTAGTCTGGCATGCTCTATGACAAAATCCCTGACACTCCTAGACTGGAATTTTCCATTCCTCCCCCTCATAAATCGAATAGGGACTCTCACGCTGGTGACGACATGATTGGTACCTCAAGTACGCAGACCACAAAGACTCCATCTGGTAAAACCCTTACAGTTTCTAGTCAAAAATAAAATGACAAACCTCTTTCCTCGAAGATTAATGTCATGTCATCTGACAAGGACAAGAATCCAAAGCAACCAAGGAGCAAGAAAAAAAGGAAAAATAATAAGAAGAAACAAGAAAATTCAACTCTTGAAAAATATTCTAAAAACCCTACCGGGCAAAAGAAACCTCATTATCCATGTTACATTTGTAATGAGGACCATTTCACGAAGAATTGTCCACATCGAGCTGAGATTAAAAAACTCTTAAAGGCTTCAAGTACCTCAGCAGTGTTGACTGATCCATTTCCAAACCTAGAAACTAATCTGGTTGCTATCGATCATGCTTCCACATCCCAAGTTCTTATGTTATCCATATCGAAACAACAAAATGGTGCTTTGATATCAACAAGGAATAAAGATTATGGGAATCCACATTCGTTGAACAACAAGCTATAGATCAACCCAATAGTTTGACAACAACTTCACGAGAAGTTGTTCTTCCCATCATTCCTGAATTAACTATGAAGCCACCAAGGGAGTAGTACATAAATTGACATTTAATCCTTGTGCCTGAGCAGCAAAAAAATACAATATAGTGGAGGATCTGACTCAATCGCCATCTGCTATGTCGACACTTGAAGTACTGCAAAATTGCCCCTCCCAAAAGCAGGCTTTGTTATCAGTAATAGGTGGGATTGATCCAGTGGATTCCAATCTTGTGGCCTTTAACCATAAAGGATACAAACCTCAGTTACTGGCCCAACTCACTTTCCTTATACAGGTAAAAGCCCTCAATAAAACCATTCATCTAACGATCATTGATGAGGGGGCATCCACCTGTATTATGTCAATGAGTTGCTGGAAAACTCTAGGTTCACCACCCTTGTCGAAATCATTAACAACATTAAAGGCATTCGATGGAAGAACATACACGCCATACTAGATTTTAAGTAACTTGCAAATTGAACTGGGAGGTAAGACAGTAGAAATTGAATTTGAGGTCATTGATGGAAACCCTGACTACAATATCTTACTGGGAAGGCCGTGGATTTATGCTATGGATGCTGTTGTGTCAACATATTTTAGAAAGATTTCATTTCCCTTTCAAGGCAGGATTACAATCGTTGACCAAGTAACATTTTTCCTCAAAATTTCACAAGCTACTGGAAGCATTCCATTGATCCGTGGAAGTTCTCAATCACTTCAAAATATCAGAATAGGTCTCCTAAAATACCCTTCCTTAATGGATACTTTTGCACTCCTGCCTCCAAGTAATCTAGCGAAAGTGGCCATAGTGGAAACCTATCATATGATATATTCTACGTCATCAAAGATTAAGAAGAACTCTGACCATTTTGATAGTGTAGATCATCGTGAGGTGTTGCTCCCAAGCCCCATTGAATCTTTGTAGCAATCAATTTTTTGGGCCTGGGCGGCGAACCCAAATCAACACTCAGTGAGTGTTTGGATAGATAGGTCTCTAGAGTATGGTACCTCTTCTGATCCTTGGTCTTGTATACGTTCTACAGATGAAGGAATCATTTAGTCGATGATGATAGGAGAGACATCATGGGGAGATTACCACCATCGTTCCCACCTTCAAGATAATAATGAAGATTATTCAAGTGACATTCGTTATCCTTCAATTTTTTATTTCCTATCAAATACTGTAAATACAGTGGATTCCGAGTGAAATCTGTTCAATATTAAAAAACTGTCACCATTAATATCTCGACCAAACCTAATGTTGTAGAGAATATTCATGTTGGCAAATCTTGTTCTCCTTCAAAATTGGAAATATATTGCACTCTCTTTCACGAATTTAGAGATGTCTTTGCATGGTCATACGAAGAAATGCCAAGCATTGAATCGAGCATCATTGAACATGAAATCAAGATGTATCCAGATGTCAAACCAGTACAACAACGGCTTCGACTGGTTCACCCGAAGAAAGCCGCTGCCATTAAAGTAGAAGTTGAAAAACTTTTGCATGTTGTTCCTCTCACTAATTGGGTATCAAATATTTTTCCTGTGATGTAAAAGCAAGGAACAATTAGAGTGTGTGTCGATTATAGGGATGTAAATCAAGCATGTCCAAAGGAAAACTACCTTACACCCTTCATCGACTAGATAATTGATGAATGTGCTGGATGCGAAATCTTTTCATTCATGGATGGATTTTCTGGGTACAACCAAATCAATATCTGCCCACAGGACCAGTCGAAGACTGCATTTGTATGTCCATCGGGCACATTCATGTACCATAATCTATCTTTTGGTTTGAAGAATGCAGGGGAAACCTTTTATAGGGAAATGAACTATGCCTTCCATGACATCAAGCACATCGTTCAACTGTATCTCGATGATGTACCACCTCATGCATGAAAGCAAACTGATCATCTGCAGCATTTGAGAGCCATATTCCTACGTTGCCGACACTACAAGATATGACTCAATCCACACAAGTGTGTGTTTTGTGTTGGTTTTGGTTGATTACTTGGCTTCGTAGTTTCTAAGGATGGAATTCAACTCGACCCATGTAAGGTTCAATCAATCCTTGACATGCCTCCACCTTCAAATTTGCTTCAGACTCAGAAACTCCAAGGGAAAGAAAACTTTCTAAGGAGGTTCATTCGAAATTATGCCAAACTTACTAAAGGTTATACGCGTCTTTTGAAAAAAGAAGTACCCTTCAACTGGGATCAAGTTCCGCAAGCTTCCTTTGATTCTTTTAAAGGTTACATAGTAAAAGCATCATTAATGTATGCTTCTGACTATAAAAAATACTTTAACTTGTATCTAGCCGCCACAGATACAACCATCGCCATGGTTTTATTGCAAGAAGACAATTGAATAGAACATCCTGTCTATTATTTAAGCCGCAACTTAAATGATACTGAAAGCAGGTACTCCTCTGTTGAAAAGCTAGCTTTAGCAGCTATTCAAGCAGTACAAAGATTTCAACACTATATTCTCTTTCACAAAACTACCATTTTATCATATTGCATGTTATGAAACCAACTCACAAAAAGATAGAAAAGAGAGATCAATGCCTTAGAATTTAGCCTCTTCGAGGGGGCAACCTCCTTTAAATTACACAAATGAATAATTCTTGGATGATACAAATGAAAATACCTCCTTTCTATATATAGGAGTCTAAGGGTTCATAAAATAATCATAGCCGACATAACAATAATAATGTAAGGGCGCAATAATAACAATAGCGGGCTTCTATGGGGCACAATAGTAACAATATGGGCACTACATGGGTACATCAATATAATAAGTGGGTTGTACTAATAACAATAAGGGGTTACACTAGTAGTATAGGG
>APFE030288793.1:0-18084 GCA_000404065.3 Pinus taeda | reverse complement strand
TCAAAAAGACACTAGTTTTCCCAAAAACAGAATGGATGGGGAGACCCATCCTGCAATGGTCTCTGATTCACTAAGGATGGCCAATCAACAGAAGATCATCCCCATGGGGTGGCTGCAGGGGGTGGCTGTGGATATTGAGGGAGCAAGTGCACTCGCTAATTTTAAAGTAATTTAAAGAAGTGGAAGATGATCTTTGAGAATAAATTGCTACGCGTAGTAGTACCTTGAGATCCTGTTGAGGGATCACGCTATACGGATGATCCAAATTGCATCCTAGAACACTCTTTAAGTTTTCATGAACTGTTTAAAAATCATGCCAATGATTTAAAGTCTTATAAAGATCAAGCTTATCAAAGATATCCTCGTAATAATTGCAATTTGTGATCAGCGCAAAGCAATGAGGACCGTTGGTCAAGCACATAGATCGTCGACCCATGGTAATGTGTGCTATCACAAATTAGAAAATCCAAAAGCCATTTAGAGAAATGGGGGTAGTTTATGATATGCTATTAGCATATCGCAGGGAAAACCCCTCAAAGAAGGAAAGGCCGCAAGCACCCGGGCCCAAAAAATTATAAAATGCAACAGATATCATTCCAATTCAATGGAAGTGGGATTCCACAAAACCAGTAGAATATCGGAGGGGCTTCGAGCAGTAAGTGGTTTCAATTGAGTTCCACTTGATGCCATACAACGAGTGCCACGCATCCAGCGGAAGAGAGAGAAAATCGTTCATATCAGATGGGTAAACATCATGCTACTTAGCCGCCCGATATGAGGAATGATCATAGGATCTGGGGCCCCCAGATCAATGGGGGAGACACATTCCGATGGATGACTAGATTTGATGGGGACAATAGGCAGAGTTGTATAGGATTTGAAGTCTGATATGGACGATGCGTTGGAAGGAGGTCATGTTTTGTGGGTATTCTTGGAGTTAACAAAAAAAACAATCATTTCAAACATGTCCAATAGAACTGACACTCATCTGTTATGAAATAGGTGGCCACCTCCCTGTGAGGCATTATACAGTGACTGATTACACAAGACAGGATGATTCAAACGGGCAGAGGCAGAGGAACTAGAAAGCCGAGAAGTAGAAATGAATAGTCATGAAGGATATTGGCTTAGAAGCCACCAACTGATAGAGCAAGCAACAAGCAATAAGCAAAGAGCAGTAGGCAAAGCAAAGAGAAGAAGTTGAGCTAACCTACAAAAGAAAAGGCGGCATCGAGCCAGGATTAAGATAGAGATAGAGAGAGTCAGAGAGTCTGTGCATTCCAAAGAAGGGTTAAGAGGTTCAAGCGCACTCCTCTGTAATTCCTGTCATGTATGAGTCTCAGATTGGGCTCATACTACTGTGACCAAGAGAGGTCAAGAGTTCAGTGAGGAGAGTCTATGTACTCCAGAGACTTGGCCAATTGAAGTACAGTATTACTGATTTGTATTTGCTGAGTGAGACTCAAATTGTGCTCACTGTTGTAAAAGCTCTGCTTTGAAAACATAATAGAGAGGCCACCATTGAAGGCTGGATTGGGAGATGTAGCCCAGGAGTATTGGGTGAACTCCTTATTAAACTTGTTGTGTTTATATGCGTTTCCTGTTATGTTTTCTTTAACTGCTTCAGTGCATGTGTATTTCTCAATCTTATCGATCCGTTGCATAAAATAACATAGGCACATCCATGCACATGAGTCTGTAATACCTTATTGTTTGTCTTGTATCAATTCTAGATCAAGTGGTATTAGAGCTCTAGGTTGCTAAGGTTAGACAAACTTGTGCTGGAATATTTTTTGTTGAATGATAACTAGATCAAAACTTAAATTAGGAGAAGGAGAGTTGGTTGAAGCTAACTCAGAAATTGGAAGAGTCTATCTTAAGAGGAAAATGTCAGAAGAAAGTCCCTTGGAATCAGACTCCCAGTTCATGGACAGTTTCATGACCATGAGAGCAATGGTAGAAGAAATGTATAGAGAATTTAAGAGAGGTAGAGGTGAGGAGTCATCAACCTCCAAACAAGATAAAGGAGTAGAAGAACCTCTTCTAGTTGCCCACCTAGAGGGCAAAGGAAAAGAAGAGAATCCCTCTCCACCATCTCCCCCATCATCACCTTCATCATCATCTTCTTCACATAAAGAAAGCCCTGACAAGAAAAAGAAGAAACCTTATTTGATTAAATTAGATGTGAAGTTTGATTTGCCTATTTATGACAAAGGATTGAATGTAGAAAAGCTAGATAACTGGATTAGACAGATTGATGTATATTGTAGAGTGCAGAACCTCAATTTAGAAAGGTGAAAGACTCAGTTGGCTAGCCTACACCTTGGAGGCACCACCCTAGTATGGTGGGAAGGCGGGACACAAGCTAATTTAAAGAAGCATGGCAAAATTATTTCTACCTGGAATGAATTTGTTTCTGCAATTAAAAAACAATTCTATGTACTAGCTTATATGCAGCAAGCTATGATGAGTTGGCAAACCCTTCACCAATTGAAAGGGAAAAGTGCACAAAGTTACACCCAAGAATTTAGAAAAAGAGCTTTGATTCTAGGCATTTCCTTAGACTCACCTAAAACTTTTCTGAAGTATATAGGTGGTATACATAGTTATTTGAGACATACCATTCTCATGTTTAATCCCACTAGCATAGATGAGGTATCTGTTCAGGCTACACTTCTAGAGGCTAAAGGCAAGAATGTGAACCTTGAAGTTGGGGGATCATCAAAACCCACTGCAAGCAAGAAATGGAAAGAGAGGAAGGAAAATGTTGTACAGAAGACCAAACCTTCATGCACTCACTTCAAGAAGGATGGGCATGATGATGAACATTGCTGGATTCTACATCCAGTGCTAAAACCCAAGAAGTACGTTGGAAAAACGAAGAAGACTGTTGCAGCTATTTAGAAGGATTTGGGGTTAGACTCAGGAGATGAAATAACAATCACAGCCACAGGTATAAAAGGTAAAAATTCTGAAGCATCTACTAGTAATTTTGCATAATCTACTGATAATGAAGAAAATGAGAGGAAATGACATGAGCTTTTTCATATTAGAGTTATTTCCAAACATCAAAAGGTTGCTACTTTGTTTGATAGTGGCTCACAAGTAAACTTAATTTCTGAAGCAATTGTAAAGAAACTGGGATTACTAACCACACCTCACAAGAAGCCATATCCATTGGGTTGGTTACGTGATAAAGCAAAGCTACAAGTGACTAGACAATGTAAACTTAGGTTTTCTTTTGGGTCAACATTTGTAGATGAGGTTGAGTTAGATATTATTCCCTTGGATATATGTGGAATTGTTTTAGGAAGTCCTTACTTGTATTATAGAAAAGCCATTTTCTATAGAGATGAAAACAAATATCAACTTGTTAAAGACGGAATCAAATATATTGTAAGAGCTCATAAACTCAGGGCAGATGAAAAGGATTGTAAATTCATGCAAACAATTTTTACTGATGGTTGTAAAGGAAAAGAAACCTAATAAAACCAATGTATTTGAAAGTTGCAATGCTAAACAACAAGCTGATTTAGAAAAAGTTGTTTTAGAATATGATATGCTATTTCAAGAACCTAAAGGTCTACCACCCAAAAAGGAAATAGTACATGATATTAATTTGCAGCAAGATGCTCCATTGCCTAACATCGGAATGTACATGTTGTCCGATTTAGAGAATATAGAAATCAAGAAATAGGTATAGGAGATGCTCGAGAAAGGGTTCATAAGACCTAGCACATCGCCATGTGGGTCTCCAATTGTCTTGGTGAGAAAGAAAGATGGCTCATGGAGAATGTGCATTGATTACCAAGCACTAAATAAGATAATGATAAAAAATCTTTATCCCCTTCCTCACATAGATGATCTATTAGATCAGTTGAAAGAAGTTGTTTACTTTTCCAAGTTGGACTTGCATAGTGGCTACCATCAGGTCAGAGTTACAGAGCAAGATGGATGGAAGACTGCTTTCAAAATAGAGCATGGATTGTATGAGTGGTTAGTTATGCCTTTTGGCTTAACTAATGCTCCTACTACTTTCATGAGATTAATGAATGATGTACTCAGGCCTTTAATTAATGATTTTTTCATTGTATATTTTGATGACATTATTGTATTTTGTAAAACATGGGAAGAACATGTGAAGCATGTAAAGTAGACTCTAGATGTTTTGAAAAGAGAAAATCTTTATGTTAAGCTATCAAAATGTGAATTTGGCAAGACATCTTTGAATTATTTGGGTCATATTGTAGGGAGTGGTGAATTCATGATAGATCCCTCTAAGGTTGCAGTCATTGTAAACTGGCCTAAACCCAACTCTGCTACAGAGGTTAGAAGCTTCCTAGGAGTAACACAGTATTGGAGAAAGTTTATTTCTAACTTTTCCTTGATTGCATCTCCCTTACATGCTTTAACAGGATTGAACAAGGTGTTTCAGTGGGGAGGCAAACAACAGAAAGCCTTCGACACCTTAAAATAAAATATTAGTACAACACCAGTACTAGCACTACCCGATATTCAAAGACCCTTTGAGATTGAAACATATGTCAGTACTATGCCATGGAGCAGTGTTGATGCAGCATGGTAAACCCATATGTTATCATTCTGAGACATTGAATTCTATAGTAGTTAATTATCCCACATATGAAAAAGATTTGTATGCATTAGTACAGAGTGTGAAAATGTGGAAACATTATCTAATGGGCAAAGAGATTTGTTATACATACTAATCATCAACCACTTCAATATTTACACTCACAAGCTAAGTTGCAACAATTAAGACACTATAGGTGGATGGGTTTTCTACAACAGTTTCATCTTGTCATCAGATATAAAAAGGGCATACACACTAAAGTTGCAGATATGTTGTCTAGACCAATCATAAATGCATCTACTATACTTAAGCATAATTTAGTATTGCATGAAAGCTACATTGAAGAGTATGCTCAAGATATAGATTTCAAATATGTATATGCAACTTTAATTCATGGAAAACAAGTAGAAGAATTGGATTATCATGTTAAGAACCAACTCTTGTATCATTTTGGAAAGTTGTGTATTCCTCAAACTGAAAGAGTAAAGATAATTCAAGAAGCACACACTTCTCTAATATCAAGTCACTTCGGTGTAAGTAAAACAGTTGCACAGCTACAAAGATTTTGTTATTAGCCCAAAATGAATG
Source organism: Pinus taeda (assembly GCA_000404065.3). Taxonomy (NCBI): domain Eukaryota; kingdom Viridiplantae; phylum Streptophyta; class Pinopsida; order Pinales; family Pinaceae; genus Pinus; species Pinus taeda. The sequence continues at coordinate 12,905 of APFE030288793.1, read as the reverse complement.
AAATGGTTTCTAGATATGTAAGAGGGTGTACCATGTGTGCTAAAAGCAAGCCTAGCAATAGAAAACTAGGCTTGTACACTCCACTACCAGTTCCTTCTCATCCTTGTGAAAGTGTTTCCATGGACTTTGTTGGGGGACTGCCTAAATCTAGAAAAGGTCATGACTATTTATATGTTATTATGGATAGGTTCAACAAAACGTGTATTTTAATACCTTGTAAGAAATAGATTACAGCTGAACAAATAGCAAAGTTGTTCTTTCAGCATGTATGGGTTCATTTTGGATTACCCACTTCTATTGTATCTGATCGAGATTCCTGATTTGTTGGGAAGTTTTGGTCAAGTCTATGGGAATTGATGGACACCAGACTGAAGAAGAGCATAGCCTTTCATCCACAAACATATGGCCAAATAGAGGTGGTCAACTGCACAGTGATCCAGTTGCTTAGAGGCTATTGTAGCAAGCATCCCAAGATTTGGGATGAACATTTGTGTTATGTGCAACATGCTTACAACCGGGCTAAACATTCTTTAACACAGAGATCTCCTTTTGAGACCTATTTTGGTTTCACACCAAGGTCTCCCTTGGATTTTGTGTTTGGTAAAGACAACGGTTGAGGGACACAGTGATGTGGACAAAGCAACCAAGTTCGTTGAACAAATCCAAGAGATTCACCAAGCAATATAGGAACAGATGGAAAAGAGCCAAGCCATGTACAAGGCAAGGCATGATAAGCATAGGATTGAGAATAGTTTCCAAGTTGGTGATCAAGTCTGGCTATATATCAGCAAAGATATAATGCAAGGTGAAGGTAAGAAGCTGAAGCTGATAAGGTATGGACCTTTCAAGATGCTTGAGAAAATAGGTGAGAATTCTTTTTGCCTTGATTTGCCATCTTACATGCACATCTATTCAGTAGTTAATGCAAAAAGCTTGAGACTGTTTGAACCTTCGTTAATTGAAGATCACGAAGAGCAGAGTCAATTGCCTTCTATTGATGATCTGTTGCCTAAATATCTCAATGAATTGCAGGAAGACACAGTTTTGGACAAGAAGGTGAGGAATACGTGCAAAGGGGATGTTGAGTACCTCAAGATTGGGCTCAAAGGTTCAAAACCAAGCAGTGCAAGATGGATAGAATTTGGGCAAGCAAGGAATCTATATCCTCACTTGATTGATGCTTAAAAACCAACGTTTCATGCTCTAAAATCTCTTTCAGTGGGAAGGCCATGATCCAAATTGGATCCTACAACACTCTCTAAGTTTTCATGAACTCATTAAAAATCATGCCAAGGATTAAAAGTCTTATAAAGATCAAGCTTATCAGAGATATCCGCATAACAGTTGCAATTTGTGATCAATGCAGAGCAACGAGGACCGTCGGTCAAGTGCGCAGACCATTAGCCCATGGTAACATGCGTTATCTCAAATTAGCAAATCCAGAGGCCATTTCGAGACACGGGGTATTTTCTGATATGCAATTAGCAACAAGTCACTAATCACATATCACTGGGCAAACCCCTCAAAGAAGGAAAGGCCACAAGCACCCGGACCCAAGAAATTATAAAATGCAATGGATATTGTTCCGATTTCGTGGAAGCGAGATTCCACAAAACCGTTAGAATATCAGAGGGGCTTTGAGCGATAAGCGATTTCAACCGAGTTCCGCCTGATGCCATATAGAAAGTGCCACACGTCTGGCAGAAGAGAGAGAAAACTATTCACATCGGACAAGTAAACATAATGCTACTTAGCCGCTCGATATGAGCAATGACCGTAGGATCTGGGGCCCCCAGATCAACAATGGAGATGCGTTCCGATGGATGAACAGATTTGACAGGGTCAATAGGCAGAGTTGTATAGGATTTGAAGTCCGATATGGACAATGCATTGGCGAAGGTCGTGTTTCACAAGTATTCTTGGAGTTAATGGAAAAAATGATCATTTCAAACATGTCCAAGAGAACTAACACTCATCCATTATGAAATAGGTGGCCACCTACCTATGAGGCATTATACAGTGACTAATTATGCAGGACAGGGGGATTCAAACGGACAGAGGCAGAGGAACCGTAAAGCCAGGAAGTGGAAATGAATAACCAGGAAGGAGATTGGCTTAAAATCCACCAACTAACAGAGAAAGCAGTAAGCAGTAAGTGAAGAGCAGTAGGAAGTAAGCCGAAAGCAGAGAGAAGAAGCTGAGATGACCTACAAAAGAAAAGGTAGCATTGAGCTAGGATTAAGACAGAGATAGAGAGAGTCAGAGAGTTTGTGCACTCTAGAGAAGGCTTGATAAGTTCAAGCTCACTACTCTATAATGCCTGTCATGTATGAGTCTCAGATTGGACTCATACTATTATGACCAATAGAGGTCAAGAGTTTAGTGAGGAGAGTTTGTGTACTCCAGAGACTTGGGGAATCCAAGTACAGTCTTACTAATTTGTATCTGCTGAGTGAGACTCAAATTGAGCTCACTGTTGTAAAAACTCTGCTTTGAAAACATAATAGAGAGGCCACCACTGAAGGCTGGACTGGGAGACATAGCCCAGGAGTATTAGGTGAACTCCTTATTAAACTTGTTGTGTTTATATGTGTTTCCTATTATGTTTTCTTTAACTACTTCAGTGCATGTGTATTTTGAAATCTTATCGATCCGTTGCATAAAATAACATAGGCACACCCATGCACATGAGTTTGTAATACCTTATTGTTTGTCTTGGATCAATTCTAGATCAACGGAACTAGTCCGTGATTATGAGAGTGATGACAATTTGGACTGTATCTATAAGATAACAATGCAAGACGAGGATTGGGTCAATTTCACCATGTATGGAGGAATTACATGGGATCACGAGAGTTCCTGCACTTCAAACTCCGATGAAGAGTTAGAGCACTGGCAGAACCGGTTACATGAAGTGAATAAGCTAAACTGCAACATGATGACCCAATCACTGCACTGTGTGTCCTTAGAGGTGAGAATCTGCCTACTTATGATGGTCTAAATGAGGTAGATATCTTTTTGGATGCATTTGAAAGGGAGGTACCAGAAAACCAGCGCTTCCAAGAATTGGACTGGGCACTAAGCATTATGCCTGCAAGATGGTGGCGTAGGAATAAGGGAAGATTTGCTGATTGGTGCGAATTGAGGAGGATGATGAGAAAATGATTTGGGAAGCCTAAGATGAGAATGACACACAAGTATTATGGGAAAGATGATCTGTGTGTGAATTTGGCCAAATGGACCCATGCTTATGGAGAAAAAACCCAAAATGAATGGGTGCACTTCTTCTATCACACCCTGGACATTGTCCCAATGAATTGGTATGTGGAAACCGAGCTCTGCCATGTGACAAGTGAATGGCATATCGTATGCGAGGGATTCATGATGACATTTAGTTTTGAGGATGGATTTGACAGTATTGATGAAGTGCTACAAGAGGTGAAAGCAGCAATATTTAGGATACTACAGTATCCTTTATACTTGATTAAGCCTGAATGGCTACCCAGATGAGTCACATGATAGAATGTTATAAAGTAACTATTGAAGAAGAGGATGAGGATCTGCAGAAGATTAACATTCCAGAAACAGAAGGTCACCGTGAGGTTAAAGGACCATAGATTGAGAACCATGATATAACCATGCCTTTGAAAATGAAACAAGTAAACATTGGTATGGAGGTAGAACCCAAATTCAGAAAGATTGGAGATTATTGGGACGACACGACGGTGGATAAGGTCACTAAATTTCTCCACGAATACCAGCATTTATTCCCTACGAAGTTCACGGATCTGAAGGGGATAATCGGGGACCTAGGTAGGATGAAGATCACATTAAATCCTCACACGAAGCAAGTTGAGCAAAGACCTTACTGTCTCAATCCCAAATATAAGGAGAAGGTCCGCTTAGAGCTAGACAAGATGCTTGCGACAGGCATCATTGAGCCTATGGAAGAATCTGACTAGGTAAGTGTGATGTAGGAAATGTTCCCTCTACGGAGAGAGGCAACCCCTCTAACCTTAGAGTGGGTCTAGTCACAACAAGACAAAACAATGGCTAATTTCCTTAAACAGTCATTGTTGAAAGAGCCTACCTCAAACCCATGTTCGATGGAGGTTTCGTTGGGCCCCTTTAGCTATCATTTCCTTTTTCTGAATGAGCAATTTACCTAAAACAACACAAGAGAACAACAAAACATGTAACAAAATACAATAATGATCTATTTACTTACAAATTCAAGGAACCATAAGCTATCAAGTATATTTTACACAAGACATAGGAAATCACCATTGATTGTATTAAAATGAACAAAAGCAAATCTTACAACCAAGCCTTGATGTTGCAAGCCTTCTCGAAGGGTCCAGCCAGTATGTTTCTTCAAGCATTCACTCTCAAAAGGGTCTCCCAAATGGATGATAACTCTCCCTTTCACTCACAAGCTCATATAGAAAGCTAACGCAATCCACAACCAATTTCTAAACTATCAGCAATTCACACTTCAAACTCACACCAAAGCAAGCTAATTTGCTCAAATCCAAAAACTAAGAACTAGCTGATCATAGCAATGGAGAATGCTTTTATAAGAGGAGCCTCCATAAAATGAGGGAGAGGGAACTTATCCTTAAGAGAGGTTTCTCAAAAGGTCGAACCACCATCCCAGAGGAGGAAAGACAAACTCCCTTGACCCAACAACCAGCTCTAGAATCACCCAAAAGCATTTTGTTTGAACTAATTCACCATATTTGGATCATTGCAAGTCATACACTAGGGCTCAGTGATGATGTTGCAAGGAAGCAGTGTACGCAAAGCCATCATTGCAAAAAAGATCTTGAGGACTTGTGCTGAGCCCTAGAATTCAACCATTGTAGCAAACAAATGTACCCCTGTAATGACGTCGTGACCTTATAGTTCATCACAGAGAATCGTCATAGGTAGAATAATGCTTACTTGCGATGATGCAGAAAAAAGGGTGAAAGGGTCAATCTTTAGGATTAGAGAGCACTTGCTTAATATTCTTGAATGAGTGGGAAGATATGGACATATTTATTTGATGTATGACACAGCAGATATGTCACTCAGAGATTGACTCTATCTAATATCAGGGGATATGAGGCTAGTGACAAATCACTGTGTAACAGCCGAACACTAGTTTGAGGTAGGCTCTTTCAACAATGATTGTTTAAGGAAATTAGTCGTTTTTTTGTCTTGCTATGACTAGGAAACCCCTCTAGCCCTAGACTGGGTCTAGTCACAACAAGACTAAAAAACAATTAATTTCCTTAAAGAGTCATTGTTGAAAGAGCCTACCTGAAGCCTGTGTTCGATGGAGCTTTCGTTGCACCGCTTCAGCGATCGTTTCCTTCTTTTGAATGAGAAATTTACCTGAAACAACAGAAGAGAACAACATAACACGTAATAGAATAGAACAATGAACTATTTACTTACGGAGTCAAGGAACCATAAGCTATCAAGTATATTTTACACAAGACATAGGAAATCACCATTGATTGTATTAAAATGAACAAAAGAAAAGTTTACAACCAAGCCTTGACGTCGTAAGCCTTCTCGAATGGTCCAGTGGGTATGTTTCTTCAAGCATTCACTCTCAAAAGGGTCTCCCAAATGGATGATAACTCTCTCTCTCACTCACAAGCTCTAATACAAAGCTAAGGCAATCCACAACCAATTGCTAAACTATCAGCAATTCACATTGCAAACTCACACAAAGCTAGCTAATTTACTCAAATCCAAAAACTAAGAACTAGCTGATCATAGCAATGGCGAATGCTTTTATAAGAGGAGGAGCCTCCATAAAATGAGGGAGAGGGAACTTATCCTCAAGGGAGGTTTCTCAAAAGGTGGAACCACCATCCCAAAGGAGGAAAGGCGAACTCCCTTAACCCAACAACGAGCTCTAGAATCACCTAGAAGCATTCTGTTTGAACTATTTTTCCATATCTGGATCGTCACAAGTCATACACTAGGGCTCATCGATGACATCGCAAGGAAGCAGTGCATGCAGAGACATCATAGCAAAAGAGATCTTGAGGACTTGCATCGAGCCCTAAAATTTGACCATCATATGAAACATATGTACCCCTATGACAATGTTGCGACCTTGTAGTTCATCACAGAGAATCGTTGCATGCAGAATAATGCTTACTTGCGACGATGTAGAAACATGGGTAAAAGGGTCACTCTTCAAGATTAGAGAGCACTTGCTTAATCTTCTTTAATGAGTGGGAAGATATGGACATATTTATTTGATGTATGACATAGAAGATATGTTGCTCAGAGACTGACTTTATATGATATCGGGGGATATAAGGCCAGTGACAAATTACATTGTAACAGATTCCCCCTAAAGCATGAAGCCTAAGAGAGAGGGAGGGGTGAAATGCTTTACAAAATCATAACCGAACCGAAACACCATCACTGAAAACCTGCAGGTGCAAGTACAACTGATATCTCTGACAGTGAAATACATGTAGTCTAGGCATGGGCGCAACCATCCAAAAGACATATGAAACTTGGTCTGTGGTATGGACGCAACCACCTAGCCAATAAGACCATTTATAAAGATATAGGTATGGTCGCAGCCACCCAATCAAAGAGTCATGTATGTAATCACAAACCAATCCACGCAAACTGAACTTATTTAGGCTTAGTCCGGGGTCTTGAATCCCAATGGATCATAGTATAATTTTTAATATGCAAATATATGTGCAGAAGTCAAGCATACTAGAAAATCGCTTGATTACCAGCCAATGATGTAAACTATTAACAAGCACGAGAGAGACCACTAGTGATGTCAATGGTTCTCAAGGTATTGCCAGTACAATCCACGAAGTGTGAAGAATGATCTAGAGTCAAACACTTGTGGAATCACCTGATCGAAGACCAATGATGCAACTCTGTTGTCGAGTGCGAAGAATTGGCTATTGAGGCATGCAAGCTCTAAGGTACCAGAAGGAATCTCTAGATCAACTCCCTAGATAATGAGTTGGTGTCAACAGGAAGCAATCCATTGTTGGAGATCCATAATGTTTCCCTCATCAATGACACAAGACAAGGAACAAGATGAAGATAGATAAAACTGAGAATTAGAGGAGGAGGTAAGGGTGCGAACTGCATAAGGATTAAACTCTTGAACATATCGGTGACATGACTCTAAAAGGCGGTAGCATTTTGGTACCAAGGGATTGGAGGTCTGATGGAGACAACAATGATCAAATGGAATGAGGAGAAATGACAAACCAAAACCCCAAAAGGCCAACGACGATGTGAGGATGTCCCAAACCCGGTGAGAATCAGAAGTGTTGATGTTCACGAGTGACTAGCTACTATAAGTAACCAACAAAGATTTCCAAATTTCCACCCCACCATTGCTAGTGACTACCCCAATTATTTTCGAAAAACAAGCTTGAAGGGGATAGCATATGGTTGCAGTATAAGTTCGTCCTTCAGACAAATCCAACCTAGTAAAATTTTAACAAGCCCTAGGGAGGAGAAGCTTGGGTCTCATCATGGCAATGAGTCCAATGTCATCAAGGTTTAATGAGTCCGACACAGGAAAAACTTAGAGTATTTTTCATGTTTAGAGAGTTTAAACAAGGCACAAAAAAGAAAATTCTAGGGGGGGCCCCTTTCGTAAGTTTTTGTCCCTCAAGCCCCACTTCTCTAATGGCTTGAAAGTCCATGCCCCACTTATCAAATGGCTCGAAAGTCACTTGAGGTTGTAGGGGCATCTCATCCCTTGGAGTAGGTTTCTGCATCCGTTGACATCGGTCATGTTGGCTGATATATCTTATGACATCTTGATGAAGAGTAGGCCAATAGTAACCTACTTGCAGAATTTTGAAGGCAGTCCTCTTTGCTGCAAAATGCCCCCCACAGGGCCCATTATGACAGGTTAGGAGAATGTCAAAAACTTCCTCCTCCTAGACACATCACCTCAAAATGTGATATGGGCCAAGTTTGAAGAGATTGCCCCCAATCCCAGTGAATGGGGCACTTTTCCTCACGATCTTGCTCTTCTCTTCTGAGGACAGGTGTGGCAGAAACTGTGCTGAAACCAAGTAATTTGATATATTAGCAAACCATGGAGAGAGTACTGAGATAGAAAATAGGTGTTCATCTAACATTTGATCATCCACCATTCCTTCTCCACCTGCAAGCAGATCTAACCTAGACAGAAAATCAGCAACAAGATTTGCCTTACCTGACTTATCAACAATGGTTAAATGAAATTGCTACAATAAAGGTAACCATCTAATAATACGAGCATTTACATCTTGTTTGTTCGTTAAATACCTAATTTTATTATGATCAGTGTGTACAAATGTTTGATAGCTGGTGATGTAGTGTCCGAACTTATTTAGGGAATGGACTACAACTAGGAGCTCCTTTTCAGTTACAATGTAGTTTAATTCTGCCTTGCACAAGTTTTTACTTACAAAATATATGGCATAAGGCAACTTCTCATCAACTTGCCCTAAGGCTGCTCCTATCGCTTTATTCAAGGCATCTGTATGAATGTGGAAAGGTAGGGCCCAGTTTGGACCTCTCAAAATTGGGGTAGTCACCAGTTTACCTTTCAAGGTATCCAAAGCCTCTTGACAATTTTCAGTCCATATGAACTTAGCATCTTTTCCCAAAAGACCAAACAATGAAGAGGCTAGATTACTGAAATCCTTAACGAATCTTCTATAATACCTTGCTAAGCCTGGGAAACTCCAAACGTCTCTTACCCTTTGAGGAGGTGGGACCCTTTGGATGATGACAATCTTGTTGGGATCCACCTGTAATCCTTGATGAGAAATTGTATGACCTAGCATGGTCCCTTCAGTCAAAAGGAATTCACATTTTTTAGGACTGAAGGGCAGGTTCATTTCAATGCCCTTGTCTAAAACTTTTCCGAGATTAGTCAAAGCTTCCCAGAAGTTAGAACCATAAGTGGTAAATTCATCCATATAGATTTCTACTGAATCATGAACCAGTTCAGCAACTATGCTCAGTACTTCTCTCTAGAAAGTGGCGGGAGCATTGCACAACCCAAAAGGAAGGACCCAGTCTGCAAAAGTACCCCAAGGACAAGTGAAAGTGGTCTTATCTTGGTCTTCCAGGCTGATTTGGATCTAGTTGTACCAGCTAAACCCATCTAGGAAGGAGAAGAACTTCTTCCCTGCTAGGCCATCTAACACTTGATCTATGAAAGACAAAGGGAGATAGTCCTTATTGGTGGCCTTGCTTAGTTCCCTATAATCAACACAGATTCTTCACTTCCCATTTTTATTTGGCACTAGCACCAAAGGAGAGACCCATTCGCTGTCAGAGATGGGCTAGACAAATCCTGCATCCAACAACGTTTATAGTTCTTCTTTGACATTGTCGTTAAGGGCTGGATTCATCCTCCTTTGAGACTGCCTGACTGATTTACAATCTTATTTAATGTAAATGTGATGAGTACAGACTGAAGGGTGGACTCCCTTCATCTACTTATAGCTCCAAGCAAAAGCTTCCAAGTGGTTTTCCAATAAGCTACATAGTTCTTTCTCCTGGGAGGTGGATAGGGATGAGTTGATCTTCAAAGTTATTTCTGGGTCGAATTCCACATTCTTAACTCGGAGAGGGGTCAGATCAGCCACACAGAGATCAACTAAAGGATTGGCTTGGGTTTCATCCACCAACTCTTCTAATGGCAACACACTGGGGGGTGGATTATAAATCAAGTTTTCAATAAGATTATCCTCGGTTTGTGGGCCCCCCATAGTAGCTTCGACTGTACACAATGGTGCGAAATAGACTTCATCCTCATCTTCCTCCTCCAACCAGAGAGGTAAATCATGTTCTAACAAAGGTTAGGCAGGAGGATATAGGACTAGATGCTTGGAAATATGCCTATTCTTGATTGTCATGTTCCCATCTTGACAACTGATGTAGGCATCTGTAGTAGCCAACCAAGGTCTTCCCAAGATGAGAGGATACCTAGTGAGCTTTTCCTTTGGTTGGAGAACTAGCAAATTAGCAGGGTCCTCGCAAGAATCAATGGAGACCATTACATCTTCCACAATCCCCTCAGGGGTCACGGTGGAGCATTTTGCTAGCTACAGTACTGTAGTGGTCTTTCTCAGGGAGCCTTGAAGGTTGAGCTTAAGCATAGTGTCCTTGGTCATCACATTAATGGTAGCCGCTAGATCAATCAGGGTATGGGGGATTACAGTACCATTGATGTGGACATCGACTACAGGACTCCCAGGGTCTAGATATTTTGGACAGATTACCTACCCCAACATCAGGTCGGATAGTTATCCTATGACATTGATAGTTGGAGCATCTCTCCTGTGCCTGCCTGGGTACCTAAAGCACTTCTCCTTGGTCATCTCATTGTATATAGGCACATCTTTTATGGCTTCGAGAAATGGTATCTTTACACATAACTATTTCAAATCTCCCAGAAGTTCAGTTTCTTCTGGGGTCGGTTGTGTGGTTCCAGTTAGTCTCTCAGGAAAGGGTGGAATGGATTTTCGTTCACTTTCCTGTTTTTATTCCTCATCCTCCTTAGGAGGACATTGGCTATCTAGGAGAACCTTCCTATATTATAGGTTAATCTCTTGAATTTCCATAGCATAAGTCAAGCATGATGTTTCTCCACTATATACCTGTTGGGCCTATCTATTAGTGGGGTTCAAGTTCTGTTGAACAGGTATTTGGGGTTGCCTTAGTGGAGTAGGAGGCAATGGTTGTGGTTGAGTAGGTGGTGGAGGCAAAAGAGCGGGAGGAGAGTTGTACTAGGGCCTCCACCTCTGATGTGGTGCATTCCACCGAGGGTATAGCTAAGCATAAGAGTGAAATGAATGAGCAACTAGAGGAGCATGGTATTGAGATGGATACGACCAAGGAGGGAGTGTGGACCAGGAAGGATGAGCAGGGGGACCCTAAGAAGGCACGAAAGTGGCTTGATTGGTGTTGTAATAGGTTTGAGATGTCCCTTGCATTCCATGCTGGTAAGGTCGTGGTCGATGTGGCATCCTTTGGTTCATGAAATAGAGTGGTTCAGTGGCTCCTTCGGCCCCCTGATATACAGCTTTAATTCCAGGCAAGGAAAGGCACTGATTCATAGGATGGTCTTCTTCATAGACTAAACACACTTCTATAGAGTGCAATGGACATTTGTTCATAGGATGCTTTCTAGTGCACCTGGGACAAAAGATGGCCAAAGCCCTCTCAGCTTCCTCTTGTTTTCTTTTCATATGAAAGTTATTCATTTGCATGGCAAGAGTCTACCTTATCTCACTCTTGAAATCTTCCAACCGATTCTCAAGTTCATTTCTAAGGGATGAACTAGATGGGGATGGACTAGCTAAAGGTTGACTTCCCCTACCTCTCTTTCTAGCTGACCTAGAATTGTTTCTAAACACAGTCTTTATGTCATCATAAGGTAGTTTGTAGATGTCTCCCCTAGCTAGCAAATGAAGGGTATCTAGAAGGTCTTCAGGGACTCCTCTGAGCAGGACCAAATTCAGAGATTCAGGGTCAAGTCTGCACCTGTCCCTTTTATAACTTAGTTGAAATCTCTCTTCATAGTCTTCTAACGATTCATCACTTCCCATGGTCATTCGAAAGATCTATTCCTTGGTATCCTTTGACCTACAATAGTCCTGGTATTTGTTGTTAAACGTCTGCTACATCTGAGCCCAAGTTGTGATGTTGTTTCCAGATAACCCCATGAACTAGTGCAATGTTGCATCCTTGAGGGTAGAAGGAAACTGTTTCAACTTTTGCTCGTCTTCTACATAGTCATAGGTTCAACAGAGAACAACAAATTCAAACAAGAAGGTATCAGGATCTTCGGTAGTCAATCCATGGAAATGAGGTAAGGTTGAAGGACTTATGTTTTTCATTTTAGTGTCCCCATTGGTCTCTCAGATAGGAAAGGCACCTTCTATTCTTTCCCCATTTCCTCTAACGTTTTTGTTTTTAGCCATTGTCTCAGGAGGAATGTTCTTGCTCTTCTTCTGTTATAGGATCTTCGTATATCTCTGGAGATTCACTTATAGGCACTTTTGGATCACTGCCACCAAAGAAGAGAGAAGGGTGACTTAGTTATGTGGTGGGGGTGTTGGGTAGGAATTTTCCTGAATTGTCTCTGTTCCTACGAGGCATGAAATAAAATCTCTTTTTGGGTGATTTTTTGTTTTTATTTTCTACTTGAACCTGCAAAACTGAAATAGATTGAACAAAAAACTTGCTGAAATGAAATTACAGAATTGAAATGAAAGCAAGGAAATGACTAATCTACTTTGCTGGATCGGAAATTGCAGAATTGAAATGAAAGTAGGAAATGAATAATCTACATTTGTTGAAATGGAAATTGCAGAAATGAAATGAAAGCAAGGAAATGACTAATCTACGTTGCAAAATTGAAATGAAACAACTACTCTACTTTCGTTGAAATAAACTACTTAGCAAAATGTTGCAGTAGAAAATGGAAGAAAAGCAGTAATCACAAAACACTATTGTCACACGGAATGAGTCGATTTTGCGGACAAGCTCGACCTCCCTAGTATCTAAAGATATCTAGTGACAAGCAAGCCAATCAAAAACTATCTTTCTCTAAATATGCAATTTAAAAACAAAGGCAAACAAGCGTTTTAGGCCTACCTTGGGTCCAATGCATGTTTGTGGAAGCCTCGCTCCTTTGATCCAAATGAGCTCCCTTGTAGAAAGTCTGCAAACACAAACAATCAAACAAATTAAATAGCACCTGAAAAGCCAATGTCATAAAGCATATCCATCATAATGATCAAGGAATTTATGAAACAAACCACATAAGACAATTTGTTGAGAAAAATGAATCTGATTGTATTAATTCAAATCAAAGAAGAACTTTACAACCTGTGTCTTGA
>APFE030288771.1:45721-94007 GCA_000404065.3 Pinus taeda | reverse complement strand
AGTCACTTGAAAACATGTTTATCTCTGGGTCCGCAGGTTCTCTCTACCTTGCCTGCGTGTACGCACTCCAAATACACTATACCTGCGTACTTGTACGCTCTGTAAGCTAAAGGTTGGGTGCGTACCCCTGTAAAGGTCAAAAGGCGCGAGTTTCATCTTTAAAAAGTTACTTGTGGTCACTTCTAGAGCCTTCTAGAAGAGTTTTTTACGTGTATTGAGCGCCTCCAGATGGTTCATGCACCCCTATGATAGAGGAGCTTATCCCATCAAGAGAGGAGCTACCCCATCCAAAAGAGGGAGTATCCCATTGATGTTGGAACTGAATAACCTCCTCTAGAATAATATAAATACAGGCATTGGGCCAAAGGAGGGGAGGTTGAAAGCTGAACATTCTAAAGGGTAAATGCTGCTGGAATTAGGACTTCCATTGTTGACTTGTGAGGAGAGATCACTATCCTTCCTTGTTGCAATATTGGGAGTGGGTGAGCTTGTCAAAGTAGAGGAAATCTCTTGCTGGACCCTGGGAGGAGCTTGCACAACACCAAGGCTCATTGTAATGGTTCCTTTTTTGTTTCTTTAATACAAATAAGTCCATTCTTCTCAATGATTTATTGTTAATGAATTATTTCATGTACTCCTTGGTCTATGTGATGAATATGCTTTGTTTATGATGAATATTCAGGTGTTATGTAATCGTTTGCTTTGTTAGTGTATGCAGGTCTTAAAGTGAAGGAGGAGCTCATCTGGATCAGCAAGGCTGGACTGCTACAACAAGCGTTGGACCTAAGGTAAGATGGGAAAACACTTGATCTCTCATATAATAATGTGTGTTTAGAGAAGGATTGCTCTTGTTTGGTTTGTTTGTCACTAGAGAGTCTTAGACTCCTAGGGAGGTTAGCTTTGTCCGCAAAAATAACTCTTTCCGCATGACAAGGAGGTATTTTTTTTAATTGTTGTTGTTAAAATAAGAGAAAAGGAGTTTGGTTGATATCAATTATAGCACCCTTCTCCCTCATTAGTGCCAAGGGATTTAACATTTTTTCACCACTGAGATTGTTTAAAAAAAAATTAATTCCACACCTAAGTAGCATCACGGAGGGATAGTAGAAGAAATGGGGGGAGGATTTAACATAAGAGAACCCTCAGACACCAAGAGGATTAACCAACACCCTCTTGTAGTGGACATATTCAGAAGACACCAATGGTTGGGTTTCTTTGAGTTGTTAAAGGGGTGTGATGATGATCTCGCTCATGAATTTTTCATGAGTTGAGATTCAAGGCAGAATTGCCTCTCCCTCAAAGACTTATTTTTTTTCATTTCCTCCTATAGTCAATCATGGAGATGAGTCAGAAGGTGAGGGGATGAAACCAAAACTTATCTCAACATGCCCTCATCAAGTTAATAGTGATGGATTCTTTGATCCACTTGAGGATCCCTGTCCTATGGACTAAATTTTTGGATATGGATAGGGAGAATTTCATAGAAACCCAAGCTGCCACACCTGGAGAAACACAAACATATAGCATTGGAGGTAAAGAGGGAAAAATAGAATAAGAAGAGGGAACACAAACAGAAGAAGATGAGATAAAAACAAAGGAAAAAGAGGCAACAAAGACAGAGGAAGGCATATAAGAAATTAAAGGAGAATAGGAGGAGAAGAAAGTAGAAGAAAGAGTAAGCCCTGAGGAGACTTCTAAACCCAAATAAATAGAGGAAAAAACATATACAACAATTCTATCTCTAGGGGATACTGAAAAGGAGGTAGCTGCAACATTGGGCACATTAGGCACTCTTGTCAAGCCCAAGAGGAGGCAACCTATACAGGGTCCCCTATATTTCAGAACTGGGAAGAGCACCAGAAATAGAGAGGGGAAACCACAAGGTTCCACAAAGGTCCCTATCATTATTGATGAATAACCAATTAAAAAGGAAGAAGTAGGACCTAGTGAGGGAAAGATTGAGGAGGTCACTCCTCCTAAAATGAAAATCAAGTCACATGTAACATCTATGGGTAGGACCACCACTAGGTCAGTGACCTTCAAGAAGCCCAAGACAAAAGATGCCTTTGAGAAAGTAGAAGAAGAGAATCTACAGGAGAGACAAGGTTTGCTACAGGAGAGGCATAGTCTATCAGCTAAGGAATAGGGGAAGCTATAGGAGCACAAAAAGAGCTACAGAAGGAATAAACCACCTCAAAGTCAGTTGGAAAGGAGCTCCAAGAACTCCAAGAGCCTAATCCATAGCCTAGCTTGGGGTCCTACTACAAATTTATTGAAGGGGGAAGTATTATCCTTGAAAAAAATGCAGTCCCACTCCTTTATGAGCTAGAGATAGAAAGAGGCAGAACCCACAAGTGGTTGCAAATTGCCAAATACAATAATGTTGAAGATGTGGGCCTCATGGAGGAGAAATTTATTGAAATGGGTGAGGAATTAAGTTTTTTGAGACTAAGGGAGTCTATTATGAAGGAGAATATATAGGCATAAAACACAAGGTTGAGAGAGAGGATGCAGGATAAAGAAACACAACTTTCCACCATGGAAAGTCTCTTTATGGAAGCCCTGCAATGCAGGAAGCCATAAAATTTTTATGCTCTCTTACTCAAAGTATAGTGGATGAAATTCCAAATTAAATCTCTAGCACAATATTGGTCTTTGCCTTTTCAAGACTATAGGAAGTTTATTGTGTTTTGTAACCAAACTAGTATGGAAGATAGGGTAACGTTAGTTAAGTTCTACTTGCATAATTTCACTTTGATAGATCTATTTTGGGATCCAAATTCAAGATTATGATACATGAAACTAATGGCTTTAGCATCTCGGTTGAATCATGAGGAGATAATGGTTGAGGAGGTGAAAAAGGTAATGGAGAAAGAGGATAAGGAACCCTTTTATATCAGAGCAAAGCTAGTGAGCCCTAAGGTTTTCATCAGTAATCATAACTTCATCTTCAATGATGCTACTTTAGCACCCAAATACATTTCAACCTAGGTGCAAGACATTTTTCACTTTGAAGGTACCTTTAGAATGTTGGGAATAGAGAGTTTTCAATATTTCTAGAGAAGATGTCATGCCTTACCTAATAGTCTACAAGTCAGAGAATATCACTCTCGTGAAAGGCTAAGGAATGCCTTGGAGAGAACACAATTGTACAAGAGAATCATGTAGAGGATGTAAGTCAGATGGATAGGACTTACACTTGGGCCACCCTTGATGTTAGGCTTATAAGAAGGAAGAAATGAAATAAAAGAGTAGAGGGAGTGGACTAAGATATAAAAAAATGTAGGGTTTTACCCATAAGAGAGCACACCATCTAAGGATACTTGGGATTTCTGAGAGGACACCAAGGCCATGAAAGAGCTTCACATGGATAACTAAGTTTCTCAGAGGATGACAACCACCTTTAGTAGGTGGGTGATGATGAGTCCCATTAGTAGGTATATTTTTAAGATCATCATGCCATCCTCTAGCCTTAAAACTATCCTTTTCTCACATTATTTCATAGTTTTGGATATATTATGCTTAGTAAGAAGAGTAGAAGGCGTTTGTCATAATATGTGGCATAATGTGGTTTAATTGTAGGAAAAGAAGCATTTTTTAGGTAATTACTATGTAGGGACTTGATGGAGACAACCAAGAGAGAATATAGGGGGTTTGTCCACCTCCTTGTCTCCCTAACTCAGCTTGGGATCACAACATCCACTCTCACTAGTACAAATTCATTGGCATGTGAGTGGGTCCTAGTACAAGTGAAGCTCAAGAGGGACCAGATCCACCATTTCCGAGATCAAGGAGGGAATCACTCCTATTTTCAAGGGAGCTTCTGTTAGCTACCCTTTTGTATAAATAAATAAGATGAAAATATCATTAGGATTCAAAATTTTGATTCAGCTAGGTGTAGCTATTGAGCTCAAAGCTTGACGTTGTTATCTTGAACTTTTATGTGATGTATGAGACTTTTACTTTCTGATAATGAGAAATTGGTTATTAAGCTGCATCTGAGTTAGTTTTAGAGGGATGAGACCATTGGATTTGGGCCCAACCCAGAGGCTTTGGTACCTCTTTTTTACTTGTGTTTTTCTCTTGATTCCAAGAATTTCATAGTTTTCTTTCATTTCAATAGATGTTAAACTATAAAAACTTGTGATTGCAAGCTTCTACACCACCTCTCTTGTGGGAGAATGATTGGAAGGATTCACAATCTCAGCCCAAAAATATTGTGTTTATGATTTCTTGGAAATAAGTGTATGTTAGTTGTTCTTCTTCACATTTTCTTTTAGTATCTTAGAAGTCGGTTCAGTGATCAGATTGGTGTTATGGCATAAAATAGATGTTATTCAAATTGAATTAATCTTCTGCATCATATTTTATATCACTTTATTAATAATTAATGGATGTATGCATGTGGCTAGTTGTAGGGCTGAGTTGATATGCAAGGGAGGGAACCTATTACACCTCCATCTTGTATTCATCCATATTATCTTTCCATCCCTTAATTTTTTTCACAAAGATTTGTTTCCACATTCACTATGCCTAGTAAATTTAGGACACCATGAGCATTCATACTGGTGCAAGACACACCTATGATAGGTCATGGGCTTATCTAGGGGGCTCAACCAACCTTCCTTCACTCTCTATAAACTCCATCCACATATTCATGACCTCAAGACATCATTTTCACCCTAAAAATTCTCTCGGAACCCCTCCTATAGCATTATAGGCCCCTCCTGTAGTAGCACCTGTAGTAAGCTTGTAGCACCACTTTTCTTCACTAGTTTTGACCCCCACTTCAACCTTAGCCCAATCAAGATGAATAATGATCCTGGGTTGTGATTTTATGATCAAGGGAAGCTCCTAGAATACTCCAATCATTCCTTTTCCTCACTAGAAAATAAAGTAGAATTAGTGTTTTTCAATCACAAGTATGATGCAAGTTAGGTTTTTGATTTTAAAGAAAGTGTGAAATAGGTTGATGATACATGCAATTATATTTCTAGTTTGATTAGTTATGAAAGATAGAGTAGATTTGTTTATTCAGTTATATTATCCCTTTTCTTTTCATGAAATGATTAATTAGAATCTACAAGTTGAGCAAATGGCATTTCCATTATCATAGATAGAATTAGTTTTCAATCATGCTTTCATCAACAAGCTTTCACTATAGTTTAGTAGGAGGAATGGTCTTTGAGAACTTTGATCCAATATCATGACTAAGGATGGAATGAGTAGAATATGACCTAATGTGCATATATCATTGTTATCTCTAAGTTTGTACGAACCCAAAGTTGATAATTTGAGTTGAGGAGCCCTTGGGAGTTGCAACATTTTTGGTGCAATACTAGGGCTCACCAATATGTTTATTCTTGATGATTTTATCAAACATATAGTTTCACTTGTTGTGACAGGAAGGAATTAAATTTTCAAGTGTACCTTATTGATGTGCCACCCATGAGGTATGATTTGAATTTATTTCAATTTGTTTTGAATCTAATGGAAACTATGTGCTTGGTACCGTAAAGAATGAAAATGCCTGGTTGGGTGGTTGGAAATGACTGCAAGAACGTTAGCAGCAGTGGTGAAAGGAATTGTAACATGAAATAATATGTTGTTAAAGCACTTCAAGAGAAAGGCCATTGTGGGACACTGGTACCCAATAGTGTCCATTGATTTCCATGAGCATTTTATGACCAATATGATGGTTTAAGGCAGGGATATGCCTCAGTTTTTGGACCTTCCAATGCAAGGATACCTTTCCAAGGGATGGATCGCCCGAGATAGTGGATGTCGAGGAAATTGGAAGGTGAGTGACTACACGAAACAGGGTTACCCAATTTCCCGAGGGACTATGTAGCAAAGAAGGGAAGGTTGGGAATGGATTTCTTTGGTCATTCACATTTCTAGATGGAACCAGATACACATTGGGAGTGTACCCTGGAACAATGAGTCATTAACTTTTCACTGAGAGAAGAAGGAACACAAGGGTCATATCATTGAATATTGGATGTGGACTTTGAATTTAATAGTGAATTATGGACTTCCTTGGAAGGAGGTGAATCTTAGTATTACTTTGAGGGTGGAGGTGTGAGCCTTTGGATTCCCTTGTTACTGATGCATGTTATGTTTCCTTCCTTTTTTTCCAGTTGCGGCAAAGTATTTTTTGTATATGTACATATTTATGTATGGTTTTTATTGTACCATAATGAGTTGTATTATAAAATTCTGGGAAGCGGTATGTTTGTCATGATTGGTCATGGTTTCAGTAGTGGTTATTGTAAATATTACAACAAGCTAGGTTATAAAACTCCATATGCAGTATGTTTCGTTTTCAATGGTTTGTTGGTCATAGGTGTCATAGAACACCGAGGATGATGTTTCTCTTAGGGGGAGGGGTTTGTAACAACCCCAGTTTAAAAATACATGTAATAATGTTAATAAAGGAAAAAATAAGACCAAGGTCATGGGACACATATTCCAAGATGAATGCGGGGAAAACATTCCTAGGACGTGTTCATTTGGTTTATTATGGCTAAGGGGAAACTAGACAAGGCGTGGAAAATGCTTTGAAAAGGAAAAGAGGCATTAATTGGCATTTATTTATGACAATAATGGAAATTAGGAGAAAAGAAAGGTGAAAGGTCACATATTGCATGCGAGGAGGAAAATGAAGGAAAAATAATGGAAATTGAAGAAAATAGAGGCATCATTGATAAAAAGGCTTCTGAGAATCCGTTCAT
This sequence comes from Pinus taeda, assembly GCA_000404065.3. Taxonomy (NCBI): domain Eukaryota; kingdom Viridiplantae; phylum Streptophyta; class Pinopsida; order Pinales; family Pinaceae; genus Pinus; species Pinus taeda. The sequence goes on along the minus strand of APFE030288771.1, from coordinate 87,273 downwards.
GGCCTTTTGACAATGTTTGGGTGGAACTCTCTCTCCATTCTCTCTCTCTCACTTAGATCATTTCTTGGATCACTCTAACATTAAAGAAAATAAATAAAAGATCAAGTAAGGGAGAGTTGGATCAAGCTACTACAATGAGATTACTTGTAGGTATCGAGTTGCATGTATGATTTCGTTGCTAGTTTGGCATGCATAGGATAGGCATGTGTGTATTTGGTTCTCTTGTTGTCATTGGAATGGTTTTTTTTCTAGTGTGACAATGGTTTTTGGCCTTGTCTTGCCATTTTTGTATAGACATGGTGTGATCGGGTTCTTTTACTTGGTTGAGATGGATTTCAAGATGGTTTCAAAATTGAGTGGGGTGGTCTCAGGAAAATTCTCAAAGGCCTAGGAATCCCTTGACTGGTAAATAGTGGGATATACGGCAAAGCCTGAAGGTGGAGATGAGTAAATTCCTCACAGTTTAGGTGGAGAGATCTAGAGGCATCCATGCTTGTTTAGAGCCTAGTGATCCCTTGACCAATATATGGTGTGAGTGTGGTAAAGCCTGGTAGCATATGTTTATTTTTTGGACCTAGGGATCCGTTGACTGGTAATGGCAGGATACACGGTAAAGCTTGGTTGTATAGATGATGGATCAGGCCTAGGAATCCCTTGATCGGTAATGGTGGGATATAAGGTAAAGCTTGAGCAAGCCATGGTTTTTTTGTTGTGAGTCCCACATGCATGCTTGGAATATGGCACGCAGGTGATTGGCTGAAAGAAGGATTTAGTTCAGCCCAATCGATGATCGGGTGGTATGTGGAAGTCCCTGACTTGGTTTCCTTTTGTATATGTTAATAAGAGTTGTTTTCCTCTTGTGTATTATGTGTAATTGTATTTGTTATTATGTGTCTATGATGGTTGTTCTATTATTGTTGTTTATCTAGTTATATGCTAGTTACATGCATGGTTAATGACATACTTGAATTATGGCTCTCATCATGTTTTGATTAGTAAATGAAATGTAAATGAATGTATGACCTAATATATGATAATGCAACTATTGTGAGAGGGAATTAGATCTTCTTGATGAATCTCAGATAAGTATGAGGCCCCTATGTTCAAGTGTGTATTTATGACCTGTACATTACATGTTCATGATGTGTTTGATGAAATGTCTAACATGGTTAAGAGGAGTCAGGTCAGGTCCTTGTTCAAGTTTTGCAATAAATGTCTCCTCTTCCTACTATTTATCACTTCTGAGTGTTTCATTGAGTTTTGGGTAGTGTTTTGGATCTTAGCCCTGGAAAAGTGGCTTAGATCCCATGGGCATGGCACAAAACTGGCTAGAAAGGACTGTAGCGTCTGGAAAGTAGGCTTGTGGGAGAGACTGGGATGTTTCAGTCACATGGAGGTCTTGCTGTGGGATCTACTGAGGTTTATTTCAGTGAAAGGTTAAGTTAACTAAGGCATTGGGAACCTAGAGTGGTTTGCTAGCTCATGGGGGTTTTGTAGCACATAAGGGAGGTCTGTAAAGTGTTGGTTCATCAGTTCCACTTCCTTAAGGTTATCTAGGAAGTCAAAACATATAATAATAACTCTTCATCGCATATTTACCCTAGTGGAATGGTAAGCTTGGGTAAGTGTGGTAGGATGGTGTTACAAATATCAAATAAAAACACTGACTACGTTTAAATTAAAAGTATTAATAGTAAATATGCAATATATAATACAAAAGATACAATTATTAGAAAAGTGAAGAAAATAAATAGTAAAATGAAAACATAGGAAGGTAGGATTAGAAATAGATCCTTCATTGAGTATACTTGAATAATATTGTTAAGATATAATAGAATCAAACTCTAATTATTAAACAATTTATAATAAGAACTTCTTAACAAATGACTTTCTTTAATGACCACATAAGTCAAATGTAAGCAAAAATGAACAATAAATAAATCTTAGCCTTGTTGTGGTTAGCACAGTAAGACACTTTCAGACACTGGTATACTACTGCACATAATGCCAATATATTAGTATTGATAAATATACAATAGTTCTAAATCATCAATGACCAAAATAAGTGATACCTTTCTCAACAAGTAAGACTTCAAATCTCCATCAATTATACTATTTAAAATAATCCCTATTGCAAAGGGTTTATGAGATTCAGATATCTAAACAATACAAGAAATTCTCATAACTAAAGAAATCAGATTATATCATACCATACTATGTGTGAAAATTGAGATCCCCTTTTCCTTCACCAAGCAAATATTTGTAGTTGAACAACTTCCATGGTAGTTAACTAATTGTCGCATTATTTTCTTTTAACTTAATTTCATTAACTAATCAAAGGCTCAAATAGATAAGAAGAATAAAAATAAATGATGGGCTCTTAAAAATATGAATTATCTCATGACTCAAAGGGGAGGGAGGACCCATATCCATTTACGTATTAATATTTCATAAAATTGTTGGCTTGAGGGGGCCTGACCCAGTATGGAGTATCAAGGAAGGTATGTTTCGATGGTTATTTTAGTATCTTTTCACTATAACTTAAAAGCCTTTTGCATTAGAAACTTAGATAATGATGAAGATTTATAACGAAACACGAGAGATTAATAGGAAACACTGATAATTGTCATTCCTATGTGCAGGAGGAAGGGAAAATGGAAGGTGGCCATTCCAAGGAAAAAGACAAGGATGAGCTAACTGTTGTCCCTTTGATGGGAGACTCCAAGCAACACAGGTTAAAATGGATCAACCCAGGAAAGGGAGAAGAGATACCAGCACGAAACAGAAAAGTAAAGAAGTAACGCAGGATTAATGAATCTGCGAATCCATCAGGATCTAAGATCCTGAGGGATCGCTATTTTATCTATTTTCTATATCTAGATATCTCCGCCATCTTCCTTATATAAGGGATAACACTGTTGGCTAGCAGGAGGATGGTTTTTATGTAATTTCTTTTAAGGAAGATCAGGAGTATGATCTTTATGTTCTATTGAAGACTTGAGTTCCTGTAATTTTATTTCATGCCTTAATACAGACGTGGTTACTCTTTTATCTTTGAGCCTGGATCAATCTTAAGCGGTGTACCCCTGGAGGCTAAGGGCCCGGCCCTGGAGGACACTTGCTCTTGTATCATTACGCGTGGTTTCTGTGTGGTTTGTTCATAGGCGTAATCTGGTAATCTGTTGTGTTTTATGAACATTATATTACATGCTCTGTTATGTTTAACTTGTTCAATGTTCCTGCAAACTAAAATCTTATATTGACGCTGTATCATGTCACCAATCCATTATGTGTTGATTAATCTCTACAGGATACTGTCACTCCATGACAGAGTTCATTGCGATTGTGCTTTAGCATTATAATAGTTATCTTGAAAAGTCTAATTTCATATGATCATTGAATGTTACTGTTTTCATCTTGAGATGCAATCGTATGCGTTTATTTAGATCAATAACAGAAGCAGATTAAGCACGTTGTGTTTCTAGGGTTGTAATCGGTAGTATTGTTCCATAGTATGTGTACATCTTTTAAGACTAAGGGATTGATGTTTTGATTAGAGTGGTTAAATAAAGTCACAGCTTGATGAACTTGGTTACTGCTTATTTCAACTGTTGTTCCATTTCTGAATTGTTGTTCCATTTAGTCGCTGTTCCATTTATTTGCTGTTCCATTTTAGTTGCTGTTCCATTTCAATTGCTGTTCCATTTCCAGATTTCTAATTTGTTATTTCTTAAGGACAGTCTCAGGCTGTAGTGAGCACCAACATCTGCTATTTGGCTCCCAGACCTCTGATCTGCTCCCATCAGCTATGAAAGGGATGGGTTATTGCTACTGGACTCTTGGATGATGTGTTGTTCTATTTCATTTCTATTTCCTTTACTTGCTGTTTCATTTACATTCATTAAGGACGATCTCAGGCTGTAGTGAGCCCCAGCATCTGCCACCTAGCTCCCAGACCTCAGATATGTTCTCATCAGTTATGAAAATGATGGGTTATTACTACCGAACCTTTGGCTAATGAAATGCTTGGTGTGATTGAGTCTTTTGAAGTAGCTAAGTTGTAGATACGCATTGATTTACTTTTGTAGCTTTTAAACAACTGTACTACAAGCATTACTCTGACTAGTGCAAAGCCTCAGACTGAGACACTCTTTGAAATAACCAGATGTTCCCGGATTGACATATTAATGTGAGGTAACTAGAGGTGAAAGAGACCCTTTTTATAGCTCTACATTTTGGCGCCGTTTTCGGGGAAAGAGTGTAGCCATTTGTCTTTTTCAGGGTAGTGTACAAACCTGCTAGGGAAGCATTGGGTTTTGAAAACAGAAGGTAAGAACATACGTGCAGAGCATGTAAAAGCCCTGCTCCTTTGCCCGCTTTCCTACAGATTTGCTGATATCTGCTTAAGATTTAGTAGTTAAATTGAGTGCATGACTAAGCAGAAAAAGCCAGAGAAAAATCCCAAACCTTTACCAAAGCCAGAAAAAACTAAGGGGCCGGTGATCCTTGTTCTATCAACATTCATAGACGAAATCTATAAGAAAGCCGAATCTCAGCCTTCGGTAGGACCCAGGAAAGTTACTTCCAAACAACCTACTAGTTCCCTTCAGGCCACAGGTTCACCATCTGTAGCCTTTGCTGAGGTGCATAGTCAAACTGACGAACAGGACTTTCAAAGAAATTGAAAATTCTATTCCAGAACGACTGCAAGAAGGGAATCTCAGTAATCTTTGTGAAGGAGAAGGGGAAACAGGGGAAACTGGGGAGCCAAGATCTCCTCCTAGGATAACTCAGCCATTGAATAGCCTAGACAAAGGGATTGCAGTAAAAATTATTATTGAAGAAACCCAATTCCCTCAGATAGAAATCCCAGATAGAGGAAGTGCTATTAAAATTGTTCCTGTTAAGGACATCCCTCCTCAACCTAGGAATACCCTCTTAGATATTCCGGAAGGTTATTGGCATATATTTGACCCAATGGCTCAAAATCCACCAAACACCCAAACCTCTACATTACAATACCCCATAATGGATTCTGCAGCAAATGCCCCTATGAAAGAAATTCCCCTTCAACACATCCCTACATTTCACAGACTTACATTAGAGGATCCGAATGCATTTTTATTTGAATTTGATGTACTATGCAGGGGATATGATTACACCACTGACCCTCGGAAACTAAAATTGTTCCCCTCTACTCTGAAAGGGGCTGCTCTAAGATGGTTTATGGGATTAGGTGGTGGGGTTATAAATAGCTAGGAACAAATGAAAGAATCCTTTTTAAAAAAATATCAAGACTACTGCAGGTCTAGAGAACTAAAAGATGAAATATTTCAGATGATAGCTAGACCAAACGAAACATTAGAAGAATATGTGGAACGCTTCCAGTATAATCTGCAAAGATCTCCCTATGCATCGCTTCCTTTTCCTGATAACGTGTTGAAAACAACATTAATAAGGGGCATGAAAGAACAATGGATTGAAACATTAAACATTATGGGGAAAGGGGATATCTATCAGGAAAGTTTTGCTGACATAATTGATCTATGTATCAAGAGTTCGAGAGGCAGTACATGAATCAAACTAGCAGAACATGATCAGTTTGCAAGAGAAAACAAAATTTCATCAGAAGGAGTAACGTGTGTGGAAATTGGAAATTTATTTGAAAATTTTAAAACTGATATACTAGGAACACTGACTACACAATTGGACGTTTTGCACGCTAAGCAGAAACAAATGGAGGCAGAACAGAATTTGGCAACCTTCTGCCCCAGATGCAGGAAGAAACATAGCCATAAGGAGTGTCCACTAGATACAATCCAAACATGTGCTATCTGTATAAGGGATCACTTTACAGAAAGTTGTCCCTCATTACCTGGACTGAAAGCGGTATATAAGGAAGCAGAAGAAGAACCAGAGGTAGTATATCTACTCAACCAGCGTCGTCAGTGGCAGTCGCGACAAAATGGTATGTTTTCAGACCCAGCTTCCTCTTTTCAGTATCTGCAGTACAATACTCAACAATATAATACATGGGAAAGTCAGTTTCAGCCCCCATTTCCAAACTGGTCATCACAATTGTATCCTTCTGCAAACCTGTGGCTAAATCAGACAAGCCAATCTGGCTGGTCGAATCCTCCTTATTCCCCACCATACTGGCAAAACAACCCATACCCACCACAATGGACTCCCTCCACTTCACAAGGTTCAGTCTGGCAGAGACCAACATAGCAGCCAGTAGGAAATATTCCTTTCCCTCAACCTACACTGCCAGCTTTACAGCAAAACCCCAAATCTAATCTGAGACCCCAACTCCCACCCAGCCCAATCCCAATCCAAATAACAGACCGGTCCAAGCACTCCAAATTTTAGAAACATCAGAAGAAGGACCCGATCTGAGGGAGTGCAATGATCTTCAGCTAAGATCTGGGTGTATTATCCAAACAGAGGGAAATAAAACAGTTCAGATTGAAGATCAGTTACCTAGAGAACATATGTCACAAGAAGAGGATGTAAATAGACAACAAACTCAGAATCAAGTAACTACATCCTCTCCCCCATTCCCAAAACGTTTAGTCATACCTCGACCTATACAACAACCTAATTTCGACATTCTGGGAGAATTACAAAACTTGTACATAAAAATTCCATTCCTTCAGGCCATTCAAGACATCCCAATATACACAAAAACTATTAAGGAATTGTGCATAAAAAGACCGAGAAGGAATATAATAGATAATCCAAGAGTTCAAGTAGTCGGTACTTTATCTGACTTATTATCAGGAAAGGAAACACTTATTAAGTATGAAGACCCAGGAAACCCAATAGTAACTATTCAACTTTATGGTCAAACCTTAACCAATGCCTTAGTTGATATTGGAGCTGCAATCAATATATTGACAACTGCTACTTGCCAAAAGCTAGGTATTACAGCTGCAGAAACCACTTCAACTCTCCTAGAATTGGCTGATCGGTCTGTGGTTAGGCCGAAAGGCATACTACATGACGTCATGGTTTCGGTTGACTCCTGGGAATACCCAACTGGTTTTTTGATAATAAACCCTAAAACCTGACTTGATGGACATCCATTGATCTTAGGAAGACCTTGGCTCGCTATCGCTGATACCTATATCGGCTGTCGGCAAGGGAACATGATCATAACCAGGGGGGCGGATATTAAGAATTTAGTACTATATCTCCCAGCGCAGCCAAGCATCACAATAGTTAAAACTAATAAGCACCTTGTATCATATCTTACTGACAACATTGATCTCCATTAACTATACAAGAAGCACTAGAGTTCAAAGACCAAACAGAAGATGATGCCATTAGCAATTTTATTAGTCAAACTGAACTCACATCTAGTACCCAGTGTCATATGATAAAAGCAGCATTTGATAACGAAGTAGAAGAGGAACCTCTGAAGGATGCACATGATCACGCAATCCTTGTCACTTGAGTTGCACAAAGTAAAATTGTGGAAATTGAACCTGGAAAGCCCTTAAACATTAACGCCGAACTTACACCTGAACAAGAAACAAAACTCATCCATATCTTAAGGAAATATAAAGAAGCATTTGCATGGGATTACCCTGATATGAAAGGAATTGATCCTCAATTGTGTACACACCACATCTGCATAGAAAATGATGCAAGACCTGTTAGACAGCCTCAGAGAAGACATCCTCATATAAAAGAAGTAGTAAAAGCTGAGCTTCAAAAACTTTTAGATGTTAACTTCATCTACCCTATCTCTAATAGTAAATGGGTCTCCCCACTTGTGGTGGTACCGAAAAAGAATGGGAAATGGAGAATCTGCGTGGACTACAGGGAGCTAAATAAGGCAACGCAGAAAGATCACTTTCCTCTCCCATTCATTGATCAAGTATTAGACACTTTGGCAGGGAAGAAATTCTTTTCTTTCCTCGACGACATCAGTGGGTATAACCAAATACAGATTGCTCCTGAAGATCAGGACAAAACTACTTTTACTTGTCCTTGGGTAACATTCGCCTACCGAGTTTTACCTTTTGGTTTATGTAACGCCCCTGCCACATTCCAAAGGGCTATCCTTAGCATTTTTGCAGATCTAATAAATGAAGGAATGGAAGTATATATGGATGACTTTACTCCATACGGAGATGAGTTTGATCCAGCATTGGAGACACTAGAAAAAGTCCTACAACGTTGCATAGCTACTAGGCTTTGTTTAAGCCATGAAAAATGCTACATGATGATGACGGAAGGACTTATTTTAGGACACTATATTTCAGCAGCTGGCATTCAGATAGACCTAGCCAAAATCCAAATACTTTTGCTTATTCCTACTCCTACTACTCAAACAGAGGTACGCAGCTTTCTTGGATTCTCTTGTTATTACAGAAGATTTATAGAACATTATTCACGTATTGCTGCACCATTATATGCACTAACTGGTAATATTGACTTCCTTTGGACAGAAAAATGTGAACGTTCTTTCAACAATCTGAAAAAGCTCATATCTACAGCCCCAGTCCTTCGGGGACCAAATTGGGATTTGCCATTCCAGATATCATCTGATGCCTCAGATACAGCCATTTGAGCGGTCCTTGGACAAAAGGAGGATAGAAAACCATATGCAATTTGTTACATTAGCAAAAATTTATCCCCTACTGAATTAAATTATACTGTCACTGAAAAGGAATTTCTAGCTGTTATACATGCTATTAATAAATTCAGACATTACATCACTGGATATCCTGTTATCTTGTACACAGATCATTCTGCTATAAAATATTTAGCAAATAAGCCTGTCACAAATGGCAGAATAACTAGATGGCTGATTTTATTGTAGGAATTTGATATTACAATCAAGGATCGACCCAGGAAAGAGAACCCGGTAGCTGATTTCCTCTTAAGAATTCCAAAACCAGTCGATGCAGTAGCAGTTGAAGATCAGTTTCCAGATGAGCATCTCTTTGTTGTTCCTGTTCAAACACCCTGGTATGCTGATGTCGCCAATTACCTAGGAGTAGGTAAGTTACCAAAGCATCTAACCCCTAATGAGTGAAAACAAATTGTCCAACGAAGTACCAGATTTTCTTGGATTGGGGGCTATTTGTTTCACACAGGGGCAGACATGCAAATCAGGAGATGCGTTAGACAAGATGAAATTTTTGATATATTGAAAGCATGCCATGACCAACCATGTGGTGGACATTTCGCTGATCGCAGGACTTCACATAAAGTATTACACATAGGATATTATTGGCCCACAATTTTTAAATATGCAAAGAAATTTGTCCAAGCATGTGACAGTTGCCAGAGAGCGGGACGCCCTAGTCACTCAGATGAGATGCCTTTGAAACCACAGTTAGTCATCGAACCATTTGAGTGTTGGGATCTTGACTTCATGGGACCAATCAACCCACCATCAAACCAAAAAACATACATTTTGGTGGCAACAGAATACGTCACCAAGTGGGTTGAAGTAGAGGCCTTGCCCAGAGCTACAGAAGAATCTGTTATACAGTTCCTGCTCCATCTATTTGTGTGCTATGGCCTCCCTAGAGAGATAATTACAGATGGAGGGCCACAGTTTGCTGGGAACAGAATAGTGGCAACACTCAATAATTATCATGTTCAGCATAAAATTACCACCCCATATCACCCACAGGCAAATGGGCAAGTAGAAAGCAGCAACAAAATAGTAGAAACAATTCTAACAAAAACAGTTGCATCACATAGACGCGACTGGGCTGCCAGATTACCAGAAGCACTGTGGGCTTATAGAACAACATGGAGAAGCACCACTGTTCACTCACCGTACCAGCTAATGTTCGGAAAACAACCTATCTTTCCTATAGAATTTGAAATCCAGACATTACGAACAACACAAGAAGTTGGTTTAGACTTAACTGAGGCACAGACTCATCGACTACAACAAATTAATGAGCTGGATGAAATTAGGCTCTCTGCACTCCAACACACTACCTTGATACAACAACAGAGAGCTAAATGGCATGATGCTCTCATTAAAAACAGAGTCTTCCATGAAGGAGACTGGGCTCTTTTATATGACTCTAGATTTCAGGACTTCCCCGGGAAACTCCAGACTCGTTGGTTGGGACCATATGAAATTTAGAAATTGCATGACAATGGGACCCTTACCTTGATTACTATTGATGGTTCTAAATATACCTTCAAGGCAAATGGCCATCGAGTCCGTCTTTATCGCAAATCACTTACTCGGGAGTCCTTCTGCCAACAACTACACCAAGATTCAGATATGGAGATCTTAGGGGAGGAAGATAAATCTTCCCCTGTAACTCACTAGAAATTTACTTTTCCTTACAATTTATATATAACTTCTCGAATTATTTTGTACATATCTTTGCAACATGTTTTGTTACTTCTGTTGTTCCTTTTTTCCTAGAGGAATAGCACTTGTGATTTTTGTTGTTCATTTTCCAAAAGGAACAACACTCATGATTTTTCCTGTTCCTTTTCCAAAAGGAACAACACTTGTGATTTTTTGTTGTTCCTTTTCCAAAAGGAACAACACTTGTGATTTTTTCTGTTCCTTTTCCAAAAGGAACAACACTCGTGATTTTTTTTCTGTTCCTTTTCCAAAAGGAACAGCACTTGTGATTTGTTGTTCCTTTTCCAAAAGGAACAATACTCGTGATTTTTGCTGTTCCTTTTCCAAAAGGAACAACACTCGTGATTTTTGTTGTTCCTTTTCCAAAAGGAACAACACTCGTGATTTTTGCTGTTCCTTTTCCAAAAGGAACAACACTCGTGATTTTTGTTGTTCCTTTTCCGAAAGGAATAACACTTGTGATTTTTGCTGTTCCTTTTCCAAAAGGAACAACACTTGCGATTTTTGCTGTTCTTTTTCCAAAAGGAACAACACTTGCGATTTTCGCTGTTCCTTTTCAAAAGGAACAACACTTGTGTGTTTTTGTTGTTTCCAGAAGGAACAACACTTTTTGATTTTTGCCGGGCTCTTTCCGAAAGAACGACACTTGTTTGATTTTGTTGTTCCTTTTCAAGGAACAACACCGTCGATTTCTACCGTTCCTTTATCCAAAAGAACAACATCTGTGAACTGTGTGTGCCCTTCCTTGAAAGGAGCACTACTCATATGATTTTGAAACAGCGTATTCCTTCTTAAGGATGCTTATTGCTAATGTTCTTTCGAGTCTTTTGGAATACAGCTATGCACTTATGTGATGGAAACAAAAACACAACATACGGAAATCAGTAAATCATAAATCGCTCTTTATAAGAAACTGCCTTGAATTAGCGAAAGGACGCAGGGAAATATATGCTTATTTATCATCTTTTGTTGCCATTGTTCTACTAACTCCGTTTTGATTGGTTATCTGAATCATGATGGTTCTTTTTTCAACCTACTTTGATTATCAATTGGCAATAAGATAAAAGGGTTTATACCTTTCTATTGGGATATTAAGACTTCTTCCACCATTCTTACTCTTAAGGAGTGTTGAACCACCCTTTGTGTATAAACAGGAAAGGCTCTCTATTTAAAACAAGAAGAAAAAGAAGGAAGCAAAACAGGGTTTCTAAAAATTGTCAAATTACAGGATAGGAAGTCTCATTACGAGCTGGCCTACCATGATCATCAGGATGGAAGCGAAGTGGCATTCCCACTAGGGCCACCACACCTGGGAAATGGTCCAAAAGGTATATCAAAATAAATAACCCTTAGAACAGGAGGTCTCACCACGAGCCGACCTGCCCACTATTCGCTCCTCCCTCGTGAATGGTATTATGACTAACTAGTCACCAAGCCAGCATAGTGGCCTACAGTTTGACATTATATAATGCTTCCCGGCATACACAAAGGACTATGGTTCCAGGGGTGAAATAAGAAACTCTACCAAGGTTATGGACACCTGTTGGCAGCAGAGCACTATTAATGGTATTGAAGTCGTATTTTAACACCAATAGGTAAGGAGATTACACCCTCTTGTTTCTTATGACGTGATAATTAATTATATAATTACCCAACCATATAGCGCATAACTATATATTATTGCTAATCATTACGGAGCTAGTGACAGTGACCACATGAGAATCACTATTTATGGAAAATGTCTTATCCCCGAACTTCCATCAAATCACCGCAGTCCCTTACGTATTAAAAGCGATCTAACTTTCTACCTCGATTTCAGTAATAGGTTGTTTTTGCGAACATGGCATATTTCCATAAGCTGTTCCATAAAGACCTCGCGGCAGAATAGACGATACTCCTTTATTTGACGGTTGGGACAACCTATCACATTGCGGGGGGGGAGGTAACCTCATCATTCCCCAGAGTACGTGTCAGTCTGTTATTCGAAAAAAAATTGTACTCGAGCATAGCACGGCTCAACGGTATGATCATTTGGTATTTTTTGTTTTCTTCTGCATGAGCTATTGTTCGAAGCTATTTCCATTGCATACACCGTTGCATTTGAATTTGAAAGAAGAATACGCCACCAGCTTCTCTGCGTTTGAACAAACAGCTGTTGTTCCTTTGAGAATTTGCAGTGGAACTATGGGAGGAAGGTCAGTCCGCCGAGAACTGCAAACATTAACTGTTTCGACTGCAGCCCGAAGAATCCTGAAGAGAGTAGGATGGTTGACCTATCTCAACCGCCTGAAGGAGTCTAATGAAACAGTAGCAAGAGAATTTTTACAGAACTTACAGGAAGAATACTCCACAGTAAGAGGAAGGCGAATAGCAGTCACCGACGACATAATAGCGAGAGTCACGGGACTACCAGCCACAGGACCAATATGGACAATAAAGAAGGAAAGGCTGCAGAAGATTTTGGAAATATTTCAGGACGAGGGCCAGAATTTGACAATTCGAGGAAAGGGGGTGCTACCAGCAATGCTAGGAGAGCCATGGGCGGAATTGGCAAAAATCATACAGAGCTACATCACTTGTGAAGGCAGAAAGGACGTGGTAAGACCACGACATCTTAAACTCCTAGATGTCTTAAAACAAAAATGTTCTGTGAATTTACCTGCATTACTAAATTCACTATTGCATGATGTCGCACGAAGTATGAAAAGGGCACAACACGTAGAATCAGTTGTTAGCCACCACGGATTAATTCGCTTGATAGTGAATTATAGTATATTATCAATAAAGGGACGGCCACATCTGGACGCCTGAAAAAACGAAAACGAGTTGATAGCACACCCCAACGTTTAGAGAAATGAAAGCAGGACACTTGCACAAAAGTGCAATCTGAAAAACAACCTGAAAAACGACCCGAAAAACGGAAGCATGACGCTAGTACACCCGAACAACCAGAAAAACGTAGAAAGTCGGCAAGGCTTGCAGGGCTGGAGCAGCCCCAGGAAGGCACGAGCTAAGCAATAGAAATTGAAGACGAGCAGTCTGCAGAGACAGAAACGGAGGAATAAAGTAATGAGGGAGAAGAGCAGACTACGGAAACAGAGACAAAAGAAGAAAACAGTGAGGAAACAAAGCAGTCTGCGGAAACAGAGACAAAAGAAGAAGACATTGAGGGAGAAGAACAGTCTGTAGAAACAGAGACAGAAGAAGAAGACGTCGAGGGAGAAGAGCAGTCTGTAGAGGTAGAAACAGAAGAAGAAGAAGAGGAGGCAGAGCAATCTGCAGAGAGAGAAGAAGAACAGGATGAGCAGACTGAAGAGGAAGGAGACGAGAAGAAAGAAGTTCAGCAGTCTGAGCAGGAGGAAGGAATGGAACAGCAGGAAGGAAGCCCATTACAAGACCCATTAGGGGAAGATGAATTGGCCAATGTTTTGGCCAATATGAGCGAATATGGCCAACCCCTGAGTCCATCCAACCTCCAGGCCGTAGAGAAAACCCAGGAGAAAGACCCACCCGAGGAATTGCATATAGAAGAGGCGGAAGTAGAAAATTTGTTCGGTCATAATGAGAAGATATTAGAAAATACTGAGTAGGAACAACCCGATCCTAGTCAGAAGGCACCAGAGGAAAGTCCGGAGGAAATAAGGGCAGAAGAGGAATTAGCCCAAGAAATAACGGAGCCAAGCAAGGTTCTTACCCCAGAACAACCACCTCAAGGAGAAAATTAGGAAGCTAGCCACAGTCCAACCCACAGTGAGCAGCCTGCTGTTCTTTCTGAGGAGTTGATTGAAATAAGGGAATTACAAAGGGAAAAGAAGACATTGTTAAACATAATAGTCAGGCTTCACCAGCAAATTATGATTCTAAAAGCAAGGCAAAGGGTGAAAGGGACCTCAAGAAGAAAAGGTTTGACCACACCAATAAGATCCCTTAAGAGCAGGCGGCGGAGGACCAGAAGCTGTCCCACTGCTCAAAACCTTGACAGAAGCCAAACTGTTGTTCCAAATGAAGCTGAAAAACAAACTGTTGTTCCAATTGAAGCAGAAGAGCAGACTGCTGTTCCATTTGAAAAGGAACAGCAGTGGGCTGGAGTCCGTGTTAAAATTGAAAAAGATGATAAGATGGTTAGAACGGAGGCATCACCTTCGGGAGTAATAAGGGTTATGAACTCAAAGCAGCGCAATAAGAAAGTTCAAGTAAAGCTCCCGGCCTCCACGGATGCATGGAAGAAGGACCTGAAAACAAGAACCCTTCACCAACATTTAAAGCAGGCCCAGGAGGAAGCAGAAAAGCTCAGGGAGCAAACGGTCCCCCGAGAAAAATATGAAGAATTACAGCAGCAGCTAAGGAACGTCAACCTATATGAAAGCCAAGCTTTCGAAGGATGGCGAAAGGAACAAGAGAAAGTTGCCAAGGTAACCCGTAGATTAGATGTAGTTATTAAACAGATGGATACCTTGTGTTCTCTATACAATGACGTCCTAGCATGTAGAGCCCCTGCCAAGAACTATGCCCTATTTGTAATGGAAAGGTACTTACAATTGAAAATAAAGGCTGTTAAGGCAGGTGCTCCCATAGAAATTAATACTATAAATGATTTTATAAATTGCTATAAACATTATGGGGTAAAAGTGCAAAGGTTATTGTGTGAATTTTACTTACATAACCTTGTACTAGAACAAGAGACCGAGCTGAACCCTGGCCCTTTTGTTGGGGATATTCAATTGCAAGCATTTATTTCATTTGCAGTCAATCAAATTAAATGGCTTAAAGCCTACAATGCTTTCAGAGACAAGAAAACGGATTAGATCTATGGGTAAGAGCTGAGCCTAGAGACCCAAAACAGTTATGGAGGAGACATAGAAATCTCATGAGGGCTCCAGGAGTGATTGAAGCATTAGGACCCATGCATGAAGCAATCATTCGACAGGGTCTTGAATTCTTTTCCTTCATTAAAGACCCTGCCATTAAAGCAGCTAAATTTCGCTATCGAGTATCTAATCCGAACATTCAGGTCAGGGAGCCATTTAAGTATGAGAATTTTAAGCTTGCCGCTAACCGATTCCCCCTCTATGGTGAAATTGTTTTGAGGGCAGGGCCATCCTGGTTAGGATATAGGTTCTGGAGTCCAATCATTTGGCATCCTGCACCTGGATACCAAGCCTTGTATGAGATGCCCGAGGGCCAGAAAAGCCATTTCTTTGATCATCTAATTTCGCATCATGGATGTAGGCCCCCACACGAGATTCCATCTCCAGCCTACTCCCTCACTTCTTTGCATGTCAACTACAATGTTTTCATGAGGCCATGAAAAAGGGTAAGCTGGGGGGTATGTGGAGTATCAAGGAAGGTATGTTCCGATGGTTATTTTAGTATCTTTTCACTAGAACTTAAAATCCTTTTGCATTAGAAACTTAGATAATGATGAAGATTTATAACGAAACACGAGAGATTAATAGGAAACACTGATAATTGTCATTCCTATGTGCAGGAGGAAGGGAAAATGGAAGGTGGCCATTCCAAGGAAAAAGACAAGGATGAGCTAATTGTTGTCCCTTTGACGGGAGACCGCAAGCAACACAGATCAAAACGGATCAACCCAGGAAAGGGAGTGGAGATACCAGCACGAAACAGAAAAGGAAAGAAGTAACGCAGGATTAACGAATCTGCGAATCCCTCAGGATCTAAGATCCTGAGGGATCGCTATTTTATCTATTTTCTGTATCTAGATATCTCCGCCATCTTCCTTATATAAGGGATAGCACTGTTGGCTAGCAGGAGGATGGTTTTTATGTAATTTCTTTTAAGGAAGATCAAGACTATGATCTTTATGTTCTATTGAAGACTTGAGTTCCTGTAATTTTATTTCATGCCTTAATACAGACGTGGTTACTCTTTTATCTTTGAGCCTGGATCAATCTTAAGCGGTGTACCCCTGGAGGCTAAGGGCCCGGCCCTGGAGGACACTTTCTCTTGTATCATTACACGTGGTTTCTGTGTGGTTTGTTCATAGGCATAATCTGGTAATCTGTTGTGTTTTATGAACGTTATATTACATGCTCTGTTATGTTTAACTTGTTCAATGTTCCTGCAAACTAAAATCTTATATTGACGTTGTATCATGTTACCAATCCATTAAATGTTGATTAATATCTACAGGATACTGTCACTCCATGACAGAGTTCATTGCAATTGTGATTTAGCATTATAACAGTTATCTTGAAAAGTCTGATTTCATATGATTATTGAATGTTACTATTTTCATCTTGAGATGCAATCATATGCGTTTATTTAGATCAATAACAGAAGTAGATTACGCACGTTGTGTTTCTAGGGTTGTAATCGGTAGTGTTGTTCCATAGTATGTGTACATCTTTTAAGACTAAGGGATTTATGTTTTGATTGGAGTGGTTAAATAGAGTCACAGCTTGATGAACTTGGTTACTGCTTATTTCAACTGTTGTTCCATTTCTGAATTGTTGTTCCATTTAGTTGTTGTTCCATTTATTTTCTGTTCCATTTTAGTTGTTGTTCCATTTCAATTGATGTTCCATTTCCAGATTGCTAATTTGCTATTTCTTAAGGACAGTCTCAGGCTGTAGTGAGCATCAACATCTGCTATTTGGCTCCCAGACCTCTGATCTACTCCCATCAGCTATGAAAGGGATGGGTTATTGCTACTGGACCCTTGGCTAATGTGTTGTTCTATTTCATTTCTATTTCCTTTACTTGTTGTTTCATTTAAATTCATTAAGGACGATCTCAGGCTGTAGTGAGCCCCAACATCTGCCACCTAGCTCCGAGACCTCGGATCTGTTCTCATCGGTTATGAAAAGGATGGGTTATTGCTATCGAACCTTTGGCTGATGCAATGCTTGGTGTGATTGAGTCTTTTGAAGTAGCTAAGTTGTAGATATGCATTGATTTACTTTTGTAGCTTTTAAACAGTTGTACTACAAGCATTACTTTGACAAGTGCTAAGCCTCAGACTGAGACACTCTTTGAAATAACCAGACGTTCCTAGATTGACATATTAATGTGAGGTAACTAGAGGTGAAAGAGACCCTTTTTATAGCTCTACACCCACGTTAAACGTTAATTAGCCAAACAAATCCCTACACTACTGGCCCTTTCGGCATCATCCCGCTGAGCGCCGACCAAAGTCTCACCGAAAGCAGTATGGGGGGATGTTGGAACTAAGTTTCCACACCTTGAGATGGTCGTGATGTCGTTAATTTCCTCTATCCCTACCGTCGCGTAGGTCACTTCAATCTAGCGCTTGCAAGATGAGCCCTTTATTCTGTTCATTAATACCTCCACAAAAGGGTGCGATTGACCTTCACATATCCCTAGCTTGCTACTCAAGTACTTGTGCGCTACTATGGCAGCATGTCGTGTAGATTCCCCAATTAGTCTAAGTGACTTGCTTATCTTATCAAACAATTATAGTTAACACCACGTAAACATATATTCATAAATGCATTCAATTATTCAATGTATTCATATTCATTTGGACATCATATAAGCATAATGAAGGGAATTCATACATAACATATCAAGATGCAATAACAAAATGAAGACATAGAAATTGTAGAATATCTTCCTTTATTAATATCTTCTAAGTGGTTACAAACTTTGTTCACCTTGCACACACAGCTACAAGGGTCCACGCACTCATCTGCAGACTTTTACCCTAGGCCTCTATGCACTCAACTGCAGAGCCTCTACCTACGCTACAACCCAAGACTTAGACTTCTTGCTTCAAAGCTATCACTCTCTTACATGTTGTTTCATTCTCTTTTTTCTTTTTAACTAATTAGAGCTTAGCTCTCTTTATACAATCTGATGGTTTGCAGACCATGGGTATATCCCTTACAACCAACTTTACTTTACAAAACTAAGGGTGGACTACCCTTTTTGACACATAACACGTTCGCGCTCCATGACCACAAAATGCAGAGTCCTTACATTTTTATTACAAAAGTTGACTCAAACATGGGCTTTTAGCCCCAAAAATGCCCTTGGGGGATCCTATTCCCAACACGCCCCCAAAACAAACATTGTGAATCACCCTCAAGTCACTCAGTAGGTGTGGAGATCTTTGCGCGAAGCCCATCCAGCTCAACCCATATGACCGCTACCTTGGTCATGCATTGAGATACCACCTATTTTGCATCTTCCATTGTCTTCTCGATCACTGCTCCTGTGTTGTCAGCCTGAAGCTTTTGTTGCATCACTTGCAGAGTCACAAGCTTGCCTTCAATATTTTCTGTGACTACGTAAGCTTCCTCTAGCCAGGGGTTTAATCACTCCTTCAGCACTGCTTCCTTGTGCAGTGCTATGTCCACCTATTCCTTCAACTACTTGGCCTTCTGCAGTTTGGCTAGCCTTTATGTTAGCACGATGGTTTGCATTGTGCCATTAACTTCATTGTAGTGTTGTTGTAGCTCGCGCGCTTCCATCTCTAGCCTTTGTACATTTTGGTCCTCTTGCAAACTTGTCAAGACCTCAAATGATTGCTCGAACAACTGTGTGTAGTATACTACTACACTTTCCACGGCCACGACTACCTCTGTGATAGTGGTCACCCACTGTTCCTTTACTTCTGGTGGTGTTGAAGGTTGGGCCCTCAACTGCAACTCTGTAATCTACAGGTTCAACTCCATCTGAACTTGCGCCATCTCAGTCCGAGTGTCATGCACCCCTATGGCCAATTTGTACATGCGGACCTTGACTGGCTCCTCCTCCGAAATGGCTAAATTTGGGACCATTTTGCATGCCTCCTCAATGACCTACATGATCTTCCTGCTTTGGTTGGTCACCTCGGTCTCAACGATGATGGCAACATTTCTCTGTAGGGCCATCTGTTCATTGTTGATCCACTGCTCGCTGATTACCTAAAGGGTGTGGTGCTCTCAGGCCCTCATTTTTGCAATTGCTCCATCCTGCAAGAGGTTGAGTGCTTCATGTGGAAGCGCTGCTAGGTTTAGCTCAACTCCCTTTAAGGCGCTGACAGTATGCCTGTTAGCCTCATTTTCTGTGGTCAATGCTCCATCCGGCAGCACTATCACACTTGAAGCCTTCGTGTACAACATATCACAAACCTTTGAAGTACTGATGGCCAAGTTGGTAGACACCGTACCAGCCTACAATGTGTGGGTCTGCAACTCTTGCAACCTGGCCTAGTTGGCCCCTGGTATGATCTGCTACTGCTTTTCAAATTTTTGTAGGGCCCCCGTGGTGACAACTCTGACTATGTCACCACTGTCATTAAGTCACCCTCTGTCAGTGTGATAGGGTCCAGAGAGGTCTTGGTCACCTTGGATTTCTTTCTAGGCCCTCCCTTCTCTAGCTCTCTTGGGCTCTTAATGTGGGTGGACGTCTCGTGAGGGTTTGTGTCGTGTTCCTCTGTGTCTTCTTATTCAGTCTTAAGTGAATGCCACTGTGCGCCTTTGTCAAAGCCCTGCTCTATGCCAGATGTCTATTTTCCCGCCTCCTTTCCTGCCTGTTCTACCAAGGCCTTTCGATGGCCTCCTTTTTCCTCTTTTCAACCAGTTGCGCCATCTTCAGCTTGGCCTCCTTGTTCTTCTTCTGTGTGGTGGACTTGCTATCACCCACTGCCAAGTCCATGGTAGTGCGCCACTCCACCGACCATTGATCAAGCACCGCATCAATGGCATCATCTCTGTCTAGGTACACTTCTAAGCAAGGCCCTTCCACGCCTTGATTGATACTCGATGGAAATCATCTTTAAACTAGGCATAGCTATGTAGATTAGTGTACGTCATGGGTGACAATCACGACTTGTGATTGATGGCCATCTTGATATTCATTTCCATAAAGATCCGAAATATCTTGTTGTCCCAAACTTGCTATGCATCCTTGATCGCCCATAGTGAAGCGTACTTCGCTACTTCAAGAAGGTTTGGTGTGACCGAAGGGAATTGGCTCTCCTCTAGTAATTCCCATGATATCAACACAATTGGCAGCAAGAGCCACATGTAGTGGAATGTCTTGCTTTGCTCTTATGCTTTGCAAAAGTTTGCTAGGAACTCTCTGCGAAGGTAGTTTAACCAGTTAAACTGGATTCCTTTTGCGCACTGTTGTGCAAGTGCAACGAGAAGCGCTGACACCTTGTCGATGCGACACTTCTGCATCACCTTCCCTACAAGGATCTACGTTGCTACCTTCATAGCGGGGTCATAGATGTTGGATATAGCGTACTCGTGCAACTTCTTCACCAGCTTGAATTTCTCCTTCATTGACTCTGCAAGAGCCTGCTCACCACCCTTGCCACCAAAGATCATCACTGCATTCTCCCCTGAATATGGCAGGTGTGTTATTTGGTGAATTAACATATCTGTGATGGGTATTGACACCTCCAGCCACAAACACCCATCATGCACCAAGCACAACAGCTGCTTGATGACCAAAATTGTCACGTGGGTGCGGTTATAGTGTGGCACCCAAAGCAGGTTCAACAATCCTGCCTTCTCTACCCCCTTGAGCCACCTCCGTGGATCCAATGTTGTCATTCCCATATTTGTATCTATGATGCAACGCATTATCTGCTCGGTCACCAGGTGCGGGAACTTCTCGTGGTCGACCAAGTCCCAGTCTTCAAGATTCAGTATCGGCAATCGAGCCAAGCACAAACCATCGAAAGTAATTTCATCCAGTAGTAGAGTGGTTTTCAAGGGAGTCTTACTCTCATCAATGTCCTTTGGGACCTTGGGCTTAGGCTTGCACGAAGGGACATACTCCAACAACTGTGTAATGGGGTTTGCACCCTAGGTTTCAACCTCCTCTACTTCAATCCCCACATCCTCATCGTCCATCAGGATGTCTTTGATGTCCTCCTCCTCTGCTTCTAGGTTTATAGCCTTGCTCTTCTCTTGTGCAGTGAGCTTTGGTGGGTTTCACCTTGGCGACACATGCACCGGTATGGCAGGCTAACTGTGCTTCTTGTCCTTCATGGTCTCCTTTGTTGGGGTTGGCTTCGGTCTCGGTGTTCTTGGTGATTTAGGGACCTCCACCAATACTTCGGCCTCTTTTGGGGTAGCTACTTCTGGAGCAGCTACTTTGGCCACCATATTGATTTCTTGCACATTCTCCTCAGTTGCCACTTCTTCGGTGTTCATAGCTTATGCCCGTGTCGACATGATGCTATTCACTAGTTCCTGTGTCTCCTTTGACAATTGTTCAAACGTTGGACTCACTATCAGATATTGAAAGAATTCACAGTTCATGTGCACCTGAGAGCACAACAACTCAATTTTCAAAATGCAAAGTGTTCTTTGCTAGACAACCACTTGTAATTTCTAGGGAATTTTTAATTCAAATCCGACTGCTCCCCCCAAAATCGGTTCATTAATTCCGAATTGCAGTAGATTTTCAAGGATCTAAGCCATAAATTTCATCTTAAATGTCGACCGCCTACTCCATTTGGCCTCACTTCTATCGTCTTTTCATGAACAATGAATTTAATGGTCACTTTCTAGCTTAC
This sequence comes from Pinus taeda, assembly GCA_000404065.3. Lineage (NCBI taxonomy): Eukaryota > Viridiplantae > Streptophyta > Pinopsida > Pinales > Pinaceae > Pinus > Pinus taeda. Next base: position 65,410 of record APFE030288771.1, on the reverse strand, counting down.
CTACGCGATTTCTCCCAGGGTAGCACAACTCCCTCTACACTGCCACGGACCTAGTGACACGTCCTTGCTTTGCACCATCTTCTAATTGCACAACTCCCCAACCTGGTTAGTGTAGTTTATAGTTCCGCACCTCCTTTCAGCTGCATGGAGCACTAAGATGGTGCTACCTTCATTTAGTCACATGGTCGGACCGCCAGTATATGGCTTCAAGTGACTGCCATTCACCTTTCTAGGGAAGGGCTCTCCATTCAATTTGACCAACTGTACCATTCCCCCGTAGGTAATCTCTTTAATAACATAAGGCACTAACCAGTGCATCCTAAACTTCCTTGGAAATTTATCAAACCTACTATCATATAACAAAACCATGTCATTTACCTTAAATGTGTGCAACTTGATGTGTTGTTATGCTCTTAACCTGCAAATGATACCCAAATACAAAATATGCGAAGAAAAGATACCCATAACATAGAATATGCGAAGAAAAGATACCCAGAACATAGAATAACAATGATTTTATTATTCAAAGAGCAATGTTCACTTGCCTCTTCGAGGGGGCAACCTCCAATAGAGCAGAGCTCAATTACAAAATAAGACACGATGCTCCTCGCAGGGAGTCTCTATCCTTTATATATGACTCATACATGCAATACCACGGGCTAATACCGTGGTATTACTAATACCATCTATCTAATACTACGGCCCATTTGCAACTAACTGTGGTTCCGTTATTAATTGCGGATTAACCACTTACAATTATTAATATGGGCTTTATTGACTCTTGAATACGACGTGGTCCCATTACATAAATAAGGGGGTTAGGGTGGGACCCTAATAAGTTCAAACAGAAAGCTTCCGGGTGATTCTAGAACTGGTTGTTTAGTCAAGGAAGTTCGCTTTTCCTACTCTGGGATGGTGGTTTCGTATTTTGGGATACATCCCTTGAGGATAAGCTCCCTTTCCCTCATTTATGGACGCTCCTCCTCTTATAAAAGTAGTCCCCATTGCTATGATCAACAAGTTCTTTGGTATTGTGCAAATTAGCCTAGCTTTGGTGTGAGTTTGATAGTTTGCAGTGTGAATTGCTGATAGTTTAGAAATTAGTTGTGGATTGCCTTAGCCTTGTACTAGAGCTTTTGAGTGAGAGAGTTATCAACCTCTTGGGAGACCATTTTGGGAGTGAATGCTTGAAGAAACATATCGGCTGGACCCTTCGAGGAAGATTGCAACGTCAAGGCTTGGTTGTAAGCTTTGAGTTTTATTCATTTTAATACAATCAATGGTGATTTCCTATGGCATGTGTGTAATGTACTTGATAGCTTATGGTTCCTTGACTCTGTAGGTGAATACATCATTGTTGTATTTCTTTATGTGTTTTGTTGTTCTCTTGTGTTGTTTCAAGTGAATCGCTCATCGAGGAAACAGAAACGATAGCTGAAGTAGCACAACGAAAGCTCCATCGAACGCCGGTTTGAGGTAGGCTCTTTCAAAAATGATTATTTAAGGAAATTATCTATTGTTTTTTCTTGCTGTGACTAGATGCACTCTAGGGCTAGAGGGGTTGCCTCTGTCCGCAAAGGGAACATTTCCTACATCACGAGTTTTGTTCCTGTGTCATAAAATTTACTGCCCACGAAATATTCTTGGTTACAGTTAGAGTCCTTGGTTATACTGCGAGTGCATTTCAAGGTTGTTTCTGATGGCAACATTCCCCGATTCTACCGGCCAAGGTCTTCCCCCATATGGGAATCCTAGTCTATTTCCTCCTTTTGGAAATGTCGGTGCTCCATATATGGCAACATTGTCCTTGCCTCGATTAACCATCGATTTGCCCGTTTGGTTGTTTTCAACCTTGGTGGTCCCGAGCATCATGAATCCTGTTCCACCGTCTTCTTCATTTGAATCACAACATGATGATTCCAAGGTTGATCCTGCACCTTCTTCCCTTGTTTCTTCATACTCCTCTCCTACTTTGCCTGCTAAAAGTTCCACATCCAGTAACCAGGAGGCTAAGAAGAAGAAGAGGAAGACGAAGAAGAAGAAGAAGTTTGATAAGCACGAGGTCACCCATGCAACTATTTCTCTGAGTACATCGCAGGTTAGAACACCTTCCACTCCTCCACAAAAGGTTAAGTTTCCTTGTAAATTGTGCAAGGGTGACCATCTTCTTCGTGATTGTCCTGCTATTCCTAGGATCTTGGAAGTATAGTCTCATGATCTGGCTCATCCCTCATTGTCCTATGAATCTCATGTCGATTTTACACCCACAACTGGCAATGGTAAGAAGAAAGGGAAGATTCGATTCCCCTATAGGTTATGTGAAGGCAATCATCTCCTTCACCTTTTTCCACTTATGGATAAAGATTCCTCCATTTTGGAAAGGCTTACAGCTTCTCCACCCCAACTTCCAGTTGGTTAGCAGAGGCTCTCTTCAGACTCTCTCCCCACTGACAAAGAGATTGACTTGGATCCACCTCTTTTCCATTCTGCTCTTCCTAAGCCTAGATATGTTATACTTGTTCCTGACCAACCTTTGGTCGCACAGAGTGTCGACTTGGTTTCATCACCCGTTGTTCACTCTATTCCAGAAGAGAATCATGATCATACTTCTCATGTTCTTCTCGTCTCGTCATATTCTCCTGAGTCAAAGAATGACCCTCCTATTCTTGCTGATCAAGCGAGTCCTTCTTCAGTTCCTGTAGAGCATGGGGGCAATCATATGATACCCCCACCAAGTAGTTTGGTCATTTCCTTTGACTGGAGTCACTTGACTGCTTTCTGCCTCCCATCCTATGTGCCTTTCCAGATTACAGTACACACCTATGATAAGGTATTACCTGACACTCTCTTGGATGAAGGTGCATCAATTAGCCTCATGCCTTCCACTACTTGGCAAGCTTTGGGCTCCCCACAACTTGTGCTAGTCACTCAGAGTCTATTGGCTTTCGATGGAGGAACTAGCCAACCTTTAGGGATCCTTCCGAAGTTCCCTGTTACTTTGGGAGGTAAAACCGTCTATATAGACGTGATGGTCATCCAAGGTATGCTGGATTTCAATCTTCTCCTTGGCCGTGACTATATTTATGTCATGGGGGCACTTGTTTTGTCACTTTTTCGTGTGGTTTGTTTCCCACACGATGGACGAATTGTGACTATTGATCAACTATCGTTCTTTAGTCACTCAATGCCTCCTATGCCACCATCATCCCCGATTGGCTCTTACTCGCAAGCAGTACCTTCCCCGCCACAGGTCAATTATGTAGCCACCTGTTCTGTCTCCGTATCTACTAATGATCATGTAGATGGGCTCGTACATCATGTACTGGGCGCATTGGAACCCGATCTATCATTGGTGCCCAATGACATGTATCCCTCCCAGAGTGCATTTCTTGCATCCTGTGAAGAACTCTTCGAGGTCATGTTCTCATATGGCCCGTGAACAGGAGTATGAGGATAGTTCTGATCTTGTGTCAACTTCTTTTAAAAAATGAAACAAGGCCTCACGAGGATAGTTTGTACCTATGCCAACCTCTTTAAAAAATGAAACTGGGCATCATGAGCATAGTTCCTGATCTTGTGTCAATCTCGTTAAAAAATGAATCAGGGAGTCTTGAGGATAGGTCTCTCATTGTGTCAACCTCGTTAAAACAATGACACAATTCCCTTTTGTCAATCGAGTCTTTCTTGGACCTCGTCAATCAACCTTCATTACATCCACGTCATTGAATGCAATAAAGCTCGGGGGGCATGTACCTCGATTGGATTGTATCTAGGGGGCATGTTAATTTTATTCAAGCATAGTTATCCATGGTTCAAGTTTGCATAAAAATGAACCAGTGTGCCGGTGTACCTCTAATGGTTTGGTGTGTTAAGTGTTTTCTTGCTTATTGAGTTCTTTGTCTTTTATGCAGATGTTATGAATATTAGCTGATATGTTAGTAAATTATGTATTGAGTGGACATTTGCATCATGGACAAATATTCAGACATAACAAGTAGAAACCATAAAACATAAATCGATGTATATTGTTTTGCGCACCGAGGCTCTCAAAAAATAATGTATATGTCCAAAAAAATAAGGTATATGTTCAGGATACAAGATGAGACACATGTCTCTCAAAACATCAGAAAAGGAAGGCCAGGTGACTATTGTGGTGGGTTCTACTCTCTATAGAAGATCACTGCCCAAACTACTTGTCTGAGCAGTCTATGAACCCGATTCGACACACCCGCGGTGTGTCGTTGGTACCATCGCGGGATCTCCTCAAACCCTCTATAGTCCGAGATCCCCTCGGTCAAGCCCTCCAAGTTTCGGGCTATCTCCTCATCTGCATCACCACCTAGAGGTGGCAGGGCAATCTATCTGTTCTCCCTCCTCTGAGTCGTAGGAGCGAGACCCACTAGTCTCTCAGGTTCGACGTCTACAAAATTGAACACAATTATTACGACATGTACGTTCAAAACCCAAAAAAAGTATAAAATAAAAAACTGAAATATAAAAGTGTAGGAGTCAAACCAAGTGTGTTACCTCTCTCGTCCCACTGCTCTCAGGGTGCAAGCAACATATTTGGATCTCCCCTAAAATCTGTACCTGCATAGGGCCAGTCCTCAGCTACTACCTGCTGGCGATGCAACCACTCCATGAAGTTGGGACCCCACGATACTGGCTGGCCGCCACCTCCTCGTGGCATCACTAGGGCCCACCTAGTGATTCAGGTCTGCCACGGTCCCAGCAACGAGACTTCCATATCCTGTAGCTGAAGTATAGGCATCCGACCCATCATGAATGGTATCAGAATGGACCCGTACCTAAACTATTTTGTCTCTCCATGCTAGCATTTAGTCAATTGCATCTTCATATTCAAAGACACTGCCTCTGCCCAGTCAAACATGGTAGGGTTGAGGCATTCCAAAGCCAAACGCAGTTGGGTTTTAGTTGCCTCATGTTGTGCCTGAGAGCCTGCTACCCTCATGATCGTAAATAATAGAATGCGCAGTGATAGGTCGTTCACTGTGGGGATCTATAGCTTCCCGCTAGTAGGTGACTTGCATGCCCCTAGGCACACCCATGCAATCAACATGTCTAAAGACTCTCCGAGGAACTGCACACCACCCATGTAGGGTCTCTCTCCTTGTCGAGACAAGCCATTGAGGAAATATATGTCTGTCGAGTCAAACTCGACCTCCTGCCCACGGATTATGAACTTACCCTCTATCAAGTTCCAGGAGCAAATTAAGAACTCTAGCAAGTGCAATTGTGCTCGCATTAGGGGCGTGAGGAAGAATTTGAGTAATCCACAGTTCCGAAGAACCTGCATGCATTGGGGATTAATTGCCCCTCTTTCATAATCGGCATTGTGCATGTGTTCTTGCCATGTAAATACCATTTTATCCTAGCAAACATAAATATTATCTGATTAGAACTAGTTTGAGTCGTTTTCATGTTCTAAAATGGTGTAAAAATAAAAAAAATTATATTTGTTGCACTCGTCGCAGCTATTTCTAAAACAGCTGTGACGATAAGATTTCACGGTTCACCATTTCTCATATTGTTGCAGGGGTACATGTGTTTCCTGCGACGATGCCGATTTTGGTGCGTTTAAAATTCACAGTTGTCGTGGTCCCCTGTGGGACTTCTGCGCCGATAGAGGCGATTTTTGGAACGAAAAGTCCTTCTAAGCTCAACCAACATGCATGAAATTAGGACTAAAAACACTTAAAACACAAAGGCAAGGGTGACATACTTACTTGGATGGCCCCAGCTATAGAAATCGACCTCCAAATTTGCACAGGTATGCGTTGTTTTAAAAATATCCAAGGTTAAAAATTAAAACAATGTAAATATGTTTTTCACCATAGACCTTATATAACCTTTTTAAATTTTTTTTAGGGTTTTTAACTATAGTCTTGTGGGTTTTACTATAGTTTTTTGGGTCTTCCTTATGGTTTTAGGGTTTTTAACTTAGGTTTTTCTAACATTACACGTGTATCCTTGTCGAATGGATCTTACACTTGGTTTTCTCTGTGCAGAAACAGGTGTGTCGGATACAAGTTCTGGTCAATGCATGCTTGGTAAATATCGTGAAAATTTCCCACGAGTCCTCTTTAAGCTCTTTTCTGACTCACAAAAGATGAAAAGATTTCTGAGTATTTTTCCCTTTTTGACTTGTTAAACAAAATAAAAACGGTCGGTCTGCTTTCAGCTTTTTTCCGACCATTTAAAAACGAAAATATGGCCGAACCCTTGTCATTTCGAGTTCATTTTTGGTTATGAAACGTCATGTCTCCAGTAATTTTTCTACTTTTTTCAGACTGGAAACACTATTTACAAAAAGTACTCCTTGATCGAAATGGTCAAGCGGTTCTCTTGAGTATCATTTTCTACCTTTTCAAGCTTGAGAGACACAAACTTATGAAAAGGGGGCCCCCTGGATTTTATTTTTTTTTCCGTGTCTTTTTCAAACTCTCTAAACATGAAAAAGACTTCGAGTTTTACTTATGTTGGACTTGTTAAACCATGATGACATTGGACTCATCACCATGAAGAGACTCGAGCTTCTCCTCCCTAGGGCTCATTAAAATTTCATTGGGTTGGATTTGTCCGAAGGATGAACTTATATCGTAAGCATATGCTATCCCCTTCAAGATTGTTTTTTCAAAAATAATTGGGGTACTCGCTAGCAATGGCGGGGGAAAATTTGGAAATTTTCCATTGGTTACCTACGGCAGCTAGTCACTCTTGAACATCAACACTTTTGCTTCTCGCTAGGTTTGGGATATCCTCACATCATGATTAGCCTTCCAGGGTTTAGGTTTGTCATTTTGCCTCATTCCATTTTATCCTTATTGTGTCCGTCAGACCTCTGATACCTTGGTACCAAAGTGTTGCCGCATTTTGGAGTCGTGTTGCCAATATGTTCAAGAGTTTAATCCTTCTGCAAATTGCACCCATACCTCCTCCTCTGATTCTCTGTTTCATCCATCTACATATTGTTCCTTCTCTCATGTCGTTGATGTGGGAAACATTATGGCCCTCCTGCGACGGGTCGATATTCCTTTCTGTACCTTGGAGCTTGCATGCCTCAATGGCAAGTTCTTCACACTCGATGACAGGCTTGCATTATTGGTCTTCGATCGGGTGATTCCATGAGTGTTCGACTCCAGATCATTCTTCACACTTTGTGGATTGTACTATCAGTACCTTGAGAACCATTGACATTACTGGTGGTCTCTCTTGTGCTTGTTAATGGTTTACATCATTGGCTAGTAGTCAAGCGATTTTCTAGTGTGCTTGACTTCAGCACATCTATTCACATATTAGCAACTGTACTATGATCGGTTGGATTTCAAGACCCCGGACTAAGATTACATAAGTTCGCGTTGCATGGATTGGTTCGTGATTGCATACATGACTCTTTGATTGGATGGTTGCAACCATACCTATATTTTTATATGGTCTTATCAGCTGGATGGCTGCATCCATACCACAAACCACGTCTATCTATCTTTTGGATGGCTATGCCCATGCCTAGACTTCATGCATTTCTTTCACTATCAGAGATATCAGTTGTACTTGTGCTTACAGGCTCTCAGCGATGGTGTTCCAGTTCAGATATGATTTTGTAAATCACTTCACCCCTCCCACTCTCTTGGCCTTCATGCTTTAGGGGGCATCTGTTACACAGTAATTTGTCACTGGCCTCATATCGCCTGATCTCAGATAAAGTCAGTCCCTGAGCGACATATTTTCTATGTCATACATCACATAAATGTGTGCACATCTTCCCACTCATTCAAGAAGATTAACAAGTTCTCTTTAATCTTGAAGATTGACCCTTTTTACCCATGTTTCTGCATCATGGCAAGTAAACCTTATTCTACCTGTGATGATTCTCTGCAATGAACTATAATGTCGCGATGTCGTCGCAGGGGTACATATGTTCCCTGCGACGGTTGAATTTTAGGGCTCGGCGCAAGTCTTCAAGATATTTCTTGCGACAATGGATCTGAATAAACTACTTCCTTGTGACATCTTCGTTGAGCCCTAGTGTATGACTTGCAATGATCTAGATATGGCGAATTAGTTTGAACAGAAAGCTTCTGGGTGATTCTCAAACTGGTTGTTGGGTCAAGGAAGTTTGCTTTGCCTCCTCTAGGATGGAGGTTCCACCTTTTAAGAAACCTCCCTTGAGGATAAGCTCCCTCTCCCTCATTTATGGAGGCTCCTCCTCTTATAAAATCAGTCCCCATTGCTATGATTAGCTAATTTTTTGGTATTGTGCAAATTAACCTAGCTTTGGTGTGAGTTTGAAAGTTTGCAATGTGAATTACTGATAGTTTAGCAATTGGTTGTGGATTGCCTTAGCCTTGTACTAGAGCTTTTGAGTGAGAGAGTTATCAACCTCTTGGGAGACCATTTTGAAAGTGAATGCTTGAAGAAACATATCGACTAGACCCTTTAAGGAAGCTTACGACGTCAAGGCTTAGTTGTAAGCTTTGATTTTTCTTCATTTTAATACAACCAATGGTGATTTCCTATGTCATGTGTGTAAAATAATTGATAGCTTATGGTTCCTTGACTCTGTAGGTGAATAGATCATTGTTGTATTTTATTATGTGTTATGTTGTTCTCTTGTGTTGTTTCAGGTGAATCACTCATCGAGGAAATGGAAATGATAGCTGAAGCAGCTCAACGAAAGCTCCATTGAACACCGGTTTGAGGTAGGCTCTTTCAACAATGACTGTTTAAGGAAATTACCTGTTGTTTTGTCTTGCTATGACTAGACCCGCTCTAGGGCTAGAGGGGTTGCCTCTATCTGTAGAGGGAACATTTCCTACATCACACATCCAAGGAGCATTTTTTGGGCTACAGGAGCACGGTCCCAGTGCCCCATAGAGCGTCTTTTGGGTTGTGGGAATGTGGTCCGTGAAACATCCCATTCAAAGTATGCTCCAAGAGTGGGTGTATGAAGAAGGGTGGGGGGGGGGGGGGGGGTGTTGGGTGGGTTGGAAGGGGCGGAGATCCTTCGTAACCCTACCCTAGGAGTGCTAAATTATTTCATCATGATTATTCTCTAAATCCAAAATCTTCCATCATGCTCTATGATAAGTTATTGCTTCTTGTTGATTGCTTACTTTCATTTGTGAAATTTCTACCTACTTAACTTGTATCTAGCAAATACTCTTATGTTCATCTTGTCCTTCTAGGTTCATTATTGTTACAAAAAATACAATAATTTGTCATTATTGGAAAATTCTTAAGTTCCTCCTTTTCCCTTCCTTCATAAGGTAAATTTAACAAATATATATTGTTGACAATGGTGATCAAACCTTTTTTTTTTTCTTCATTTCATAAAACCCTTGTCTCTTTATATTTAATTTTCCATCTTCTCATTTTAATAATAGGCTTATGATCCTTCCAGAGGAAGTTACATACTATCTTGAGGTATATACATATTGTTTCCAGTTTTGACTTCATTTAATAAGTACTTTTCTACAAATATATTAATATTGTCGTAATTTGATTAGTTATAATTTTTCCACATCTTGCCTGAAAAATTTACCTTGACTAGTTTTGTATATTAAGTGATTGCGTTACTCCATATTTAATGGTCTCTTCTTAATATCTATAGTCAAATCTCTAAGTCTATAATATCTAGCACAAAGGAAACACATAAAACTCATGTTGACTATTATCCCTCACTCATCAATGCCAGTGAACATAATTGGTTATAATCTCTTACATGATATAAGAAATGCATCAAAGGATGCCATCATTCCACCTAAATGAATTATAAGTTGTTTCCAATTTTTTATTCAAGTATATTTCAAGGTTATATTATGATTATGAGTTTAATGTTTCTTCATCATTTGTTACTAATTCTAATGCAATGCACTTGTGATTTTCATACTTTCCTATATTGACTCATATTTATATTGTACCACATATATTGTGCACTTACAATAGTCATGAGGATGCATCAACTCCTATGGTAGCTCAATGAATCATGCCTAAATGAGAAGTGCGTTGAGAAATCAATGCAAGTAAATTAGGGTTTGATTTCTCTTTCTTGATAATTACTTATGAGTTATGTTGGCTTCTTTTACTTCTTTATTATATTATCTTTCATCAAGCAGTTACCAAATTATATGTTTTTATGAGGATCACAAAAGACAAGACACAAGATGTAGGCATTATGCCAAGGAAAAACCCCTCTCTATGGGAACGAGTCAAAATTCTCTTCCTTCAATAGTTTACTTTGAGATTCTTCAACATAGACCTTTCCTCCACACTAAGTTAGCCCTTCCAAATCTTCAACCCTCCTGCAAAAAAAAATTCACTCCAACAATTTTGGTTATGCAGCAACAAGAAAAGACTTAAATATCCAAAAATAGGGCAAGAAAGAGAGATAGATCACCACCAGGACTTTGATTTTCCTTTGATCCTTAATGAATTCAACCTCCTTCTATTTATAGGCTCCAGGTGAGGTCGAATTGGTGTCCTTTAGTCCGACTTGGTGTGGAGGTCACATAAATCATTTTTGACTCAATAATAAATCCTTTTACATCGTTCAAAATCCCAAGAAGGGTCTCATAAAATACACAATGACTCTATTGACTCTTTATTAATCCTAGGAGTCCACAATGGGGACTTTGACTAATAAAATGATGACCCAAGTGTGAAACCCGTGCTTTAAGAAGTAATTGTAACAATAATAAAAACTATTTTGACAAATACATTTTATGAAGACCGAACCTAGTTACATTTTTCAAAACTCCCTCTTAAGTAGGAGATATTCATATGGAAGAGCTCAAACTATATGAACTATGAAGATTTTAGGCACCGCAATTCCATGGACTAGATTTTTGACCAGAGAACTCTATCCAATGTCTCTCAACAATTTAGGCACCACAATGCCATGGACTAGATTCCTGACCAGGGCAATCTATCCAAGGTCTCTCAACGATTTAGGCACCGCAATGCCATGGACTAAATTCCTAACCAGGACAATCTATCCAAGTGGGACTAAGATGGACTAAATCTTTTAGCCTCTCTAGGTACCATTAGCCTTACTTGCTAACCATCAACCCAGGGATTCCAGGTGTGTATCCGAGGTCAGAGATCTATGACCAACACCACCCTTCCAACTTTGGGATCTAGGAATCAACATATAGTGCCAACTAGATGTCCTCCCAAGCAATGTTTCACTCACAAAGCCTAAACAAATCTCTTCCATTCTTTTATCATCATCAACAAGATTAGTGATATCAACTAAAACAAGCATTCTTCTCAGATACTCAAACATATTATTAGGAAGAAATTTTGTAGAATATCAGATACCTAATCATTTGTCGGGACATACTATAGCTGCACAATCCCATCTTGCACCAAGTTCCTAATATAGTGGAACTTATTGTTGATATGCTTCATTCTATCATGAAACACAGGATCTTTAGACACCTTGATACAACTTTGATTATCATAATTACTAAAATAGGATCCAGAGGCTTCTCAAACAAATTTGTCAGAAGCTTCCTCAACCATACAACCTCCTTTCCTACTTCACATGCTGTCGTGTATTCTGCTTCAACACTACTCAAAGCAACATGATCTTGCTTTCTACTCATCCATGAGATCATGTTTGATCCCAAACTAAGAATCGTTCGATAGTTCTTCTTCCATCAGTCTCACTACCACCCCAATCAGAGTCTGTGAAGCCAATCAACTTGACTTGCTATTGTACTTTAGGTAGTGATGTATCATATCTTGAGGATATCTTAATATATGCTTGGCATCTATCCAGTGATCATGACGGGGCTCCAACCGAAACTAACTAAGCATGTTCACAACAAAGCATATATTTGGCCTAATATTTACCAGATACATCATAGAACCTACCAATTAATGGTAGGAGGTAGGATCCATGAGACTTGATTTGGAGCTTCTCAACTTCTTGATATTAGTGATCATAGGAGTATTCATCTGCTTAGAATCCATCATCCCAAATTTCTACAATAACTTGATGATATACCTTTATTTCCCCAAATATATCTACCCATGCTTTTTCAATACTTCCTGACCTAAGTAATAGTGCATCAGTCCTAGATCCTTCATCTCAAATTCAACTCTTAGAAATTTCTTACATTATTGTGTCCTTCTCTCATAATAGTGCATCAGTCCTAGATCCTTCATCTCAAATTCAATTGCTAGCATTTTCTTACATTATTATATCCTTCTCTCTATACCTATGATGAATATATCATCCACATACAATAAATAATTACAGGCTCATTATTCACAACCTTGATGTAGAGATTAGGATCAACAGAACTCTTTGCGAACCCAATTCTCAGAAGTTATGAATCCATTCTTGCATACCATGCCCTAGGAGCTTGATTCATACCATACAAGGCCTTCTTGAGTCTACAGAAATGAGTGTCCCTGTTATTTTATTCAAAGCCTTTGGGTTTCTTAATGTATACTTCCTCATCAATGGTCCCATTCAAAAATTTTGTCTTCACATCCATTTGATGGACATTCTGACCCATTGTAGCAGCCAACGAGACCAAAGATCTAATGGTAGTATACCTTTCAGTGGGTGAAAAGGTTTCCTCATAATCTATCCTTTGTTTTGACATAAACCCCTTGCAACAAATCTGGCCTTATATTTATCTATGCTTCCATCAATAACTTGTTTGATATTGTAGATCCATTTTGAGGTGACAACACATTTGTCACTAGTTCTAGGAACAATTTCCCAAACCCTGTTCTTCATGATGGATTGATATTCTTCCATCATAGATTTCTTCCAAAATTATTGATACGAAACTTCTTAAAATGCATATGGTTCTATTTCAATTAGTCTTGTCATATATGAAACATATAAAGAATATCTTTTCAGCCTTTTTCTTTCCTTGAAGGTTCCTTTCATTGCTCCATGCCCTTTAGGATCTTCAAGAGTGGCTTTTAACCAATTTAGCCTCTTACTTGTGTTCGGTATGACCACAACTTGAATAAGCTCACTTAGTCCTTCTTCTTCTTCTTGAGTTGTAGAAGGGTTGTTAGGTTGTACTTATTCTTCTTCAAATATGGGTAGATCTTCGTCATCAGAATCAATAGGAATATCCTTTGACTTTTTGTAGGCTTGATTCTCATCAAATATAACATCCCTACTTACTTCAATGTGCCTCCCTTCCTTGATGTAGACTCTATATGCCTTTGAGGAGAGACTATAGCCAACAAATATCCCTTTGATGCTTGTAGACCCAACTTATTTCACTTGTCCTTTGGAACATGGATGTATGCAGGACTCCAAAAGATTTAGAGATGGTCCACACTTGGCCTCTTTCCTTTAAATGCTTCCTCGAGTGTCATATTATTTAGAATTCTATGAGGACTTTTATTTTGAATATATACGGTTGTCATTATTGATTGATCCAAATGGATCCAAGAAATGCTCTCTATATCTTCATAAACTCGAAAATCATGCCAAAATCATTTCAAGGATCGAAAATAGCACAAAAGGGATGCTTTTAGCATGGTGGAGAAAACCTTCAGAATGGAGAAAAACACTATTGGGAGGCCCAAAACCCATGAAACAGAGCAAACAGGGCTATCGACAGTTTAATACAATATTAAATCAGGGCCATCAGATCTGGCCGATCAACGGCCCAGATCCAATCAGCGAATCGCTATCAACAGAGACCAAAGGTGGAATATCGACGCATTGTATACACATATTATGACAGCAATTGGCGGAGTGAATCAGGACCGTCGATCAAGCGCGCAGATCAACAGCTCATATTAGATCGGCGGATCGCTATCAGGGGATTTCAAGAGCACTTTAGAGTGGCCTGAGGGTTATTGCGATGAGCGACTGTGATATATTGCATCGCCACATCGCATTGGAGCTATGCAGTGGGGCGGGGCCAATACCCATTGGGGTAGTGATATTACGAACCCGATAATATAATAGGTGGGATTGCATATATGTTGAAGTCTAGAAAACTTTGTTTTCCTTTGTAAATCACATTTCCGCGAACATATGAAAAACCAAAGGGAAAAGTGCTGATGCGATGTTGCGGACCTGAAATGGTTTATCGACGACATTAAACAATATTTCAAGTCTGGAATGTGGGGATTTACAAAATTTTAGTGTAGTTTCGTATTAAACAAAATACACGGAGGCGGAGCCCTTCTGATATGCGATTGCTGATCTATGCATAGACCCAATAGAGAAATGAAACATATTTAAGGATTTTTTAAGTTTGATATATGAGTTTTTGGCAAATTTCTCCATTTCAAATGCATTTCCCTGTGTTTTAACAGAGCGCGGTTGTCTTAAGAATTTGAAAGACCTAGGTACTCTGGCATTATGGATAGGTGGCCACCTCCCCCCCATACGTTAAATAATGATTGAAATGAACAGGCGGCGCAGTTGGCTTTAAAATCCATAGACGGAGAGCATAATGGGCAAAGAGCAATATTCAGGCAAATGCCAAGACAGAGTTTGTACAGAGAGAATTAGGGGAGTCTGTGTACTCATAGAGAACTCAAGAGGTTCAAGTAAACTCTTATTTTTGTATTCTGTTGTGTGTGAAGCTCAAATTGAGCTCACTATTGTAAACAAAACTCTACTTGAAGACATAGTAGAGAGGCCACCAATGAAGGTTGGACCAGGAGATGTAGCCCAGGAGTATTGGGTGAACTCCTTATTAAATTTGTTGTGTCATGTGTTATCTATTATGTTTGTTTACTGCTTCATTGTTTGTGCATTTCACAATTTTATCGATCCATTGCATATAATGACATAGACTAATCCATGCACATAAGTCTATAATACCTTATTAATTATCTTAGATCTCATTTTCAAATCATTGCTTCTCCCCATAGAAAATTCAACAAGTCTTGATCAAGTAGCATCATTCGTACACCTTCTTCAATTTCCCTATTCTTTCTTGAGATAACTCCATTTTGTTCGAGATAGTAGGGAACAATAAGTTCACTCTTAATTCTTGCTTCTTTACAATATGAAATTAATTCTTTAGAAGTGTATTCCCCACCATTATCGGATCTCAAAGTTTTTATCTTTCTTTCAGTTAGGGTTTCTACTTCGCATCTAAACTCCTTGAACTTCTCAAATACTTCATCCTTTTTCTTGAGAAGATAGAGCCATGCCTTCTGTTATTGCTAATACTAAATAAGTGGGGACCCTTAGTTATAAAATCCAAGAAAATCAAAGTAGTGCTTACATTTCCTTTCCGCAAATAAAGTTACCATTATAATCTTAGGAAGCCCCTTGGAAACTCTTAGAATCTAAGTTTATGATAAGGTAAAAAAATCTTTAACAAAGGAAATCACATCGCAAGAAGATAGCAGGATGCCACCTCACAAGCACAATTCCAACATTCGCGAGATAGCGATAATGAACAAATATGGCATCGCATTCAGCATAACTTACATAAAACACTTCAAAATCTACCGATGTGCGATGGCGTCGATCGCAATATCGCATCTCGCAAGGAACATGTTAACAAAATTTTTCATACATAACATTCCTGCGATCTACGATAGTGCGATATCATGATTTCGCGACAAAGAGATGTTGCGACGTTATGTCAGATCCATGCTACGATTTTTTGATATTGCGATCTGCGATGTTGCGAAGCAAATCGCAAAATCACTCCATCGCAGAACTTTCGAGCGCATTATTCAAGAAAAGTATTTTCCATAAGCTGACTCATGGTTATGCGCTTTAAATGCTAATAAAGGAGTTAGTTGTCAGTTATTAATGGAATATGGATGCGTGCTTTTCAAAGAACATTTCACGTAAGGTGTTATATTTGGTATGTCTATGGCATTTAAAAATTTCCCATCACCCTTCCTTGTCATTCATTTTTACTTCAATTGTGAATTGCAGGAACGGAGAACAGAGGACAATACAAAGCAATACGCAGGCTGAAATGGAAAAGAAAAGCAAAGCCCCAAGCTCCGAAGAAGAGAAAATGGCGTCTTTGTATACAGACACAGCTTGTAACAGAGACGCAGGATTAGCTACATGGGAAGGCATGTATAATATGCTCGAAGAGGAGAATCCCAGAGTAATGGAAGTTACGGCTGTTGCAGGCTCACAGAGTTCTTCTGAAGCATCCCTAACCGAGCTAGCTTGCTCATTTTTACATAGGATAGGAGCAAGGCCAAAAATCCTCCCATACATGGACATGGTTAAATGGATACTGGATAGCACAGAAATAAAAAATAGACAGTTCAAAATTCATGGTCAAGGACTCACCGGTTCATTCGCTGTGCAGGATTTGAAGCTCATGTATCATCTACCGGAGCCACAGGCAACCTACAATAAGCAGTTTATGGAGAAATTTGTAAAGGAAAACCCGGACCTAGCAGAAACTACCAAAGACTGGTCTAGGAGGGACGAGCCGCTGAAGAAAGATAAACACGGTATGTACAGTACCGGTTCCCTTACCTCCCCATACTGCTTTGCTGCTGCCATGCTCTGTAGAATATTTGGAATGCCAGATATCAACAAATTTTCATTCGAATGGCTACCATTATTGGATGCTGCCACAAATGCCACCATTGTAGATTGGGCTAAAATCTTGTCTGATAACCTGGTCACCACCATTGTCAGTTACCAGTCCAAAAGAGCTGTGGCTCAGAGAATTTATCCTCCTTTTTACCTCTCTGCATATATAATGGATGTAATATGTTATGTTTCTAAGTTTCCTGTTATGGGTTGGAAGTGGACGACACAAGACCCTTTACCCATCCATGTCTATCACAAAGAGTTATGGGACTCTCAGTTCACTCTATACTTCTACCAAATTTGTCATGGAACTATGATGCCCTTGTATAGAATGTTGTACGATAAAGACCCTCCGAGATGCTCGCCTGAAGCAGAGGTAAACATCCTCACTGTCGCAAGATGGTACGGAGAAGAAGTGTTTACTTATGTCAGGGTATTTGGAAGTTCTGCACCCCCTCATGTCCTACCTTTGTATATCCCTAATAAACTCTTAGCTCGAGAGATTGCCTATCAAACCTGTGGGGAAGGTGACCTAACTAAAGAGTTAAAGGACAAAAAGAAGGCTATATGGCCATAGTTTCCTGTAGCCTGTGGGGTCTTTTTGTTATTCGATGTAGGCCACACTTTCACATAAGTAAATAATATCACGTGCTTACAGCTATTCAAATTCACAGGAAGGCCATTTGACCCTCATGAGGTTGCCCACAATTTTACAACTGCAGTCAAGATAAAGGTGTTCTCTGGAGAAAAGTATTTATTTGATGATATATTCCAACAGAAAAACACATTGGAAGAAATTATGCACACAGCCCAATTGCAACTATCTCCAGAGAATTCCAAAGGTTTAAAATATACAGAGAAAGAAGGTTAGCCAGTATTCCGTTATAGAAACTATGCCTAAAACCCTCAAGAGAACCAACTCCAAGTGTTAGCCTCAGTGGAAGTTCAAGTACTAACGGATCTAAGTCCAAGTCTGAAAAAGAAATGTCTGAACATTCTAAAAGATCTGGAAATGAACTGGATAAGAGCGAAGGGTCAGTAAAGGATACTGCCCAGTCAAAGGAACTTCTACATCGGTAGGTTATTGCCTCCCAGCAAAGAGATCCTCCCCCTCTTGTCATCCAAGCACTTCCAGTCATAGCTGAATTTGACAAAGAATGGGAAACCTTCAACGACTTGATCAATCTTGAAGGACAAACCATGAAGACAACTGTCAGAAATACACAGGTAGTAAAAGAAGTAGTCACAAGAATAGTCAGCGAAGTCTCAGATATGGAGCACATTCCTATTACCCCATCCTCTGAGCTTGTACTGAAAATAGAAGAGATCCCTCCTCTAGATATATTTTATAGCCCACAGCACAAAGCAGTAGTAAGAAGACAGAGGAAGAAAAGGAAATTGGAAAACACGCTTTCTCAAAACACGAAACAGTTAGACGTCCTGTGGAAAGATCCCACTAACAACCCTACTGAAAATCTCACCAAACTATCTTAGATCGCAGGAGCATACGCCTCCACGACTATTGACAAAGCATATGAGGTACAACAGTTGCTAAAGGAAAGGGAAGACCAGATACTAGCACTGCAACAACAATTTCAACAAGCCCACGCCAATAATGAAGCATAGAAACAACTTGAGAAGTTGCAGCAGGACTTCCAGCAAATGCAGATAGGATATCAGAAAAGTTTGGATGAGAAAGGAAAGCAGTTACAGGATTTACGGGAGATGCACAAGGATGACCCTAAGCTTACATAATTTATTACGGAGTCCATTTCCTTGAACGAACAATTACTACAGCAGCAAGAAGCATTGGGTCAAAAGATATCATAATGGAGTTATTATTGTGAAATCAGTGATAAAACCACTAATCAAGTGGTAGATTTACGAAGTGACTATGATCTAATTGATAAACGAGTGACTGAATATTTGGCTTGGAAAGAAAAGGACGAGGGTAAAAGAGCAGGTGCACCAAGAATAAATGAAAACCACAAGGAAATGCTCTTTAACAAATGGGATGAGCAAGTCAGAGAGGTAGAACAAGCAGCAGAAGGAGCAGCCACGGCAACCAGCAGACTTATTGATTGTGTAAATGAAAATTTACACAGGGAAAATTTGATCGCAGAGACCACTCCAGGATACTTACGGAACGCACAACAACTAGAGGCAGATTGGAAACAGAGAGCTCAAGAAAAGGCGAAAGCAATCCAAGGGATAAGAAAGTTAAACTAGGATTATTACTGGACATATTTGGTGAAGCCACATAACCAGTGGATGACTGTTAAGTGCATCATAAATTTGACCGAGAAAATAGCGCCAGCTCTTGTAGATTATGTTTTCTCAGCCCAGTTAAAAGCGGAAGTCAGCCAGCCGACTCTCCTTAAACAGATGTTGCATACATGTGATTTCAAAGACCAAATACAAAAATAGTTTAGTTTTAGGTTCAATTTTAGTTTTAATTTTGTTTTATTTTCCTGAAAAGAGGATGGTCATTTAAACCGCATCCTTTATTTTTGTAATAATTTATTTTTAGAATTAGTCAGTAGTATTTAAACCCTTCTCAAGCATTTAGAGAAGGGTCCAGAAATTTATCAAAAACTTGTCCTCAAAACATGCACTTTTGCACCCTCCGAGGAGGTTTTGATGAATGAATGGAACAGGGTTTATTGGTATTTGCATTTGATATCTGCTACCGATGTTGCACTTTTGTACTCTTAGTGGATGTTAAATCAAGGAGAGATAAATTAATTGTCGCTTGAAGCTCATGAGTAGGACTAGTTATAAATGGTACTTTTATCTCTTAACCATTTCTACTTATGCATTAAAGTGATGTTCAGTTTTCAGTTGTTTATATATTACAACGTGGATGCCTGAGTTATCATTTGGCACTTTTGTACGATGATAACTATTTATTTATGCTTAGTGTATGAATAGCTCATTTATGCGATAGGTTTTCACAACTGTTTCGTCTAACTTTTTATACGAAGTAGTTCATTTTTATTGAATTCTTTTCTTATAATAGCTGAATGATCTTTATTACTAGTTACTATTTGAAATCTTTTTAGATCGCATAGAAGAAAGATCACACCCCGGGTTAGCATAAATTTTGATGTTTTTCTGTTTATTAGAATACAATAGCATAGCATTAG
>APFE030288771.1:0-37919 GCA_000404065.3 Pinus taeda | reverse complement strand
TGAAGCTCATGAGTAGGACTAGTTATAAATGGTACTTTTATCTCTTAACCATTTCTTCTTATGCGTTAAAGTGATACTTAGTTTTTAGTTGTTTATATATTACAGCGTGGATGCCTGAGTTATCATTTGGCACTTTTGTACAGTGATAACTATTTATTTATGCTTAGTGTATGAATAGCTCATTTATGCGATAGGTTTTCACAACTGTTTCGTCTAACTTCTTACACGAAGTAGTTCATCTTTATTGAATTCATTTCTTATAATAGCTGAATGATCTTTATTACCAGTTATTGTTTGAAATCTTTTTAGATCACATAGAAGAAAGATCACACCCCGGGTTAGCATAAATTTTGATGTTTTTCTATTTATTACAATACAATAGCATAGCATTAGATTAGAATTAGGATAGAAGTATTCCATTTAGAACAGAAATACCCATTTTCTCACACACACACACACTGAATTGGGAAACTGGTCCCATATCCCCAGTCGGACCCGTTATACCAAACGGATAAGGAGCTGCCAACCAAGGTCCGGACCGGGCGGGTATCCGCCTTGTTGTAGACCCGATTTTCGGTGCCTTCAACACCTTACTAGAGTGATCATCAATAAATGTTACGTAGTAGAGATAACCTACAAGTGATTTGTTAGACATGGGTCCACACACATCAGAATGTATGAGGTCTAATATTTCTTTAGACCTTGTTTCACTATTTGGAAAAAGTTTCCTTGTTTGTTTTCCCAAAGAGAATCCCTTGCAAACTCCTTCATGATATTTTTTCATATCGAGGATGCCATGAACTAGATGTTTGAGAGTAGGAATAACTTTGTAGTAAATATGACCATATCTTCTGTGCCATAGTTCAATAGGAAATATTTCCATATGAACTAGGGTTTGTGAAGGTGGTGTAACGACTCTATACAAACTTCCTTCACAAACTCCAGCGACCCTAGCTTTATCAATACTAGAATATTTTCCCCAGATGAAAACCTTTTCATCAAAAAAAGAAACTCTATCCCCTTTATCTTCTAAGCAAGAAATTGAAAGCAAATTCTTTTTCAAACATAGAACATATAGTATGTTTTTGAGATGTAGTTTTTCTCCATTCTCCAGCATCAAGGATCTAGATCCCAGGCCTTTAACAACATATTTTTTGTTGTCACCCAATTCCACAACATGATAGGATGGTTCCTTTGATAGAGTTTGAAGTTTCTTACTTTCTCCTATCATATGCCTTGATACTCACTATTAATGATCCATGCATTATCATCATTGAGAGATCATGTAAGTGCAACTAAGAACCCTTGACTTATGACCTTCTTGAATAAGTAGTAGACAATCTTCTTGATCTATGTTCCTATAGAAGAGAATCCTATTCCTATAGAGGGAGAAACCATTTCCTTTAAGACAACGATGTGATCTCCAATCTCTTTGACCTTAGCTCTGATACCATTTTGAGAAATCAATGTAAGTAGATTAGGGTTTGATTTCTCTTTCTTGCTAATTCCTTGTGAGTTATGTTGCCTTCTTTTACATCTTTATTATATTATCTTTCATTAAGAAATTACCAAATTATATGTGTGTATGAAGATCAAAAAACACAAGACACAAGATGTAGGTACTATGTCAAGCCAAAACCCCTCTTTAAGGAAAAACCAAGTCAAAATTCTCTTCCTTCAATAGTTTACTTTGAGACTCTTCAACATAGACCTTTCCTCCACACCAAGTCATCCCCTCCATATCTTCAACCCTCTTGCAGCAACAACTTCACTATAGCAACTTTGATTATGCAGCAACATCCAACAACAACATGCAACAACTGGCAGCATCAACAAAAAAATACTTTGATCTCCCAAACTAGGGCACGGAAGAGAGAGAGAAAACCACCAAAACTTTTATTTTCCTTTTCTCCTTCACCTTGACCCAACTCACACTTATTTTTCCTTCCTTGACCCACTTCACACTTTTCCCAGCTTCACTAGAGATATCAAACTAGCTTGAGATGAGGTGCTCCAAATGAATTCAACCTCCTTCTATTTATAGGCTCCAAGTGAGGTCGAATTGGTGTCGCTTAGGCTGACTTGATCTCCTTTAGGTCGTCTTGGTGTGGATGTCACATAAATAATTTTTGACTCAATAATAAATCAGTTTACATCTTTCTGAAGCCCAAGGAAGGGTCTCATAAAATACACAATGACTCTATTGACTCTTTATTAATCCTAGGAGTCCACAATGGGGGCTTTGACTAATAAAATGATGACCCAAGCATGAAACCCCTGCTTTAATAATTCATTGTAACAAGAATAAAAATTCTCTTGACAAATACATTTTATGAAGACCAGACCTAGTTACATTTTTCAACAAATTGGTCCAAGTATTTCTCGAAGAGATTCAGGTTGTATGATCTTACACTATAGGCAATGCAATGGGATATCCTCTGGGATTATGTTTCCTCTATCATTCATAATGCATGCTCAAGGATATCTAATAAATTTGATGATAAAATGAAACTAAATGCAACTCAAGATGGATATCTATAAATGAAATAACCCAAGCAAGTTCATTTTTTTGTGCATTAATTATTTTTAGAAAATCAACTTGCTCGCACTAGCTAACTCCCGACGAACATAAAATAACCATTTGCACACATAAGAAATCTAGATCAATATTTAATTTTAAATTTCAACTTATCTTCCTCATTAATATTTTAGAGATATTAGAATAAAATAAATACTAGTTGATGACATTATATGATTAGTTCCTTGTATTTCTCTTACCATTCCTCCTCTTTTAAAGAGGTGATATTATATAAGCAACATCAACCCAAAACCTTCAATTAATATTTTCTTGAAGGATTATAATTTACTAGTCAACTTGCATAACCTTAACTATTCATGGTGATTGCATTCAACAAAATATATAATGAGTTGCATTTATCTCTACCAATATAGCAAAGGATTCCTTCGACAAAGATTGAAGCTTGCATATGAATGCTTCTCCTACATGAACTTGTACACGAACCTGTACATGAACATTCTGATAAATTAAACGCCTTAAATCTATCAATATGGCCTCCTACCTTCACAAGCTACAATGACGCTTTCAGAATCCTAAGCAAATTTCCAACGAATTTCAGAGAAAACATTAATACATTCATAAATCCATCAACAAAATAACATGATTGGCAAGATTTGGTAAACAGATGTGATCCAGGTGGATAATGGTTGCCACCCACCTATACCAATGGACCCCGATCATTGTTTCTTTTCAGTTTCATTAATTGTAGCATAACTTATTATGTTTGGCATTTTTTTAGGTCCTAAACTTTTGGCGCCTTTTTGAGGGACTAAAACACATTTTTAGGGAAACAAGAGAGACTGAAAAACTGTCCAAATGTTTTACTTGTTTGTTTTTGGCATCCTCTTTGAGATCTTTGAAACGAGGTATTATGATAGCCAAACAAAGATCGTATGCCAAAGTTATGACCTAGGGAAGTTGACTTTCCAACATACCCCAATAGGTCCCACAAGCTTTTGGTGCTTCATCTCCTAGGGTTAGGTTTTTGGATGTTTAGGTTTTATCATTGTTTCTCAATGATGAAAAATTCCATCGAACCTCATTGTAACACAATTTAGAGGCATGGTTGGTTGATGTCTTCGAGGCTTTGAAACGTGCTTGTAACCTAGACTCAGCATCGACACATTTCACGGTTGCCTCTGGCATGCCTGGTCCTAGCCAACCTATGCTCTGGCCTCTATGGCGAAACCAAGCTCGAACCTTGGTGCCCTCTCATTCAAAGATATGGTCACTGGTTGACCTCCAAACCAAGAATATTTCTTCACAAATTTTGCCTCCACCTCTTCCTTTCGCTCCTAGGAGGAAACTTGGATAATAGAGAAACCAAACACTCTCAGCAAAAGGAACAACCTCAGAGAAACAAAGAAATAGAGAAAGGGAAAAAGAAAGAAACCCTCTCAGCAAATGGAATGGCCTCGGCTATCCCTCCCTCCATAGACACAAACTCAACAAGGATTCAAGAGCAGTTGCAAGAAGAATGGAAAAGGAGAAAGAATAACTACAACGCCATAGCCAATAAAATCTCAAAACTGGAAATCCAGGACTTGGGAGTTGCAGTCTATAGAGAATACATGCAAGAACATGCACTCATATGCAAATTTATGGGCATTTAGATGACCGAAAAAGCCTTGAACTGGAGGATACAAAGAAAATGGACACCCAAGGGGGAGATAAGACTTTAGCTGGGTTCTAAAGGCTTCTTCACAATAATCTTTGACCTCCTAGAAGACAAAGACAAAATATTTGAAGGAGGTCCTTATTTCCTAACTGAACAAGCCTATACATGAGATTTTGGAAGGACAACTTCACACCAAAAAAGGAGGACTTCACAAGAGTTCTAGTCTAGGTGTGCCTCTACTCCTTACCAGCTGATTACTAGGCTCCGTCTGTTTTAAAAGGCATAGGAGACCAACTAGGGGAGTAGATTAAAATGTCTAAAGGAACTAGAAATGGACATTACATTTCCTATTCTAGAATATGCATGTACAATGATGTCTCTAGAGACCTTTCAAATGCAATAAAATTAATTTTCATGGATGAAGTCTGGTTACAAAGTACAGACTATGAACACATCCCCTTCAGATGCAGGAAGTTCCATGAGCATGGTCACCACTTCCGAGACTTTTCTCTAAACAAATTGTTGGCATTATGACATAGTTTTGGCACAGGTTTGGCTCAATGACATAAGTGTTGTCCTTGATGGCAACTCACTCAAATAGAAGATCAAGTTCAGGCTCTCAAAATAGTAGAAAATAAGATATCTGCAGGTTCTTGTTCATAAAGCTCCGGACATCGGCAGGTTCCGCAGGTGCGCCGATCAAAAGGTGTGAACATGTTCACAGGTGTTCCCAACAAAAATTGCAGACGTAAAGCACACGTACTTTCATGCAGAGAAAAACACGCGCACATGGGAAATATTATGGTTGGTCCATGGTATTTAGTCCGACATTTTTTGATCCTATGGCTTTGATCTGTGGTTTTGCATCTAAAGTATTGAACCCATATTTTAGGTCCC
Source organism: Pinus taeda (assembly GCA_000404065.3). Lineage (NCBI taxonomy): Eukaryota > Viridiplantae > Streptophyta > Pinopsida > Pinales > Pinaceae > Pinus > Pinus taeda. The sequence continues at coordinate 32,826 of APFE030288771.1, read as the reverse complement.
TAGTATTGGATCTCTATGGTTTTAGACCATGGTTTGAGTAAGGCCTAGGCTATAAAAAGGAAAGGAGATCATTTGGCTGTACACAGAAGTGTTGAATATCTTAAGAAGAGCAAGATCTGAAATACTGGTGATCGGTTGGTGGGTTATAGCTGGACCTGAATCAAGGAGAAACCTGAGCATTACAAGACGGATCTACTGATGGGTCGAGATCTCTTTGGCGCATGATTAGATTTGTAAATCTGATAGTCTAGAGTATAATTGAAATCTGACAAATTATCTATACCCACAGGTCCGCATGCTAGACACAGCGCAGGTGTGCAGGTCCACGGGCTAGACACAGCGCAGGTGCGCAGGTCCGCAGGCTAGACACAGTGCAGGTGCACAGGTCCGCAGTCTAGACACGGCGCAGGTGCGGAGACCCGCAGGCTCGACACAGCCCAGGTGCAGAGACCCACAGGCTCGACATAGAGCAGGTGTGGACATCTGTAGGTTTCTATTGGTGAAGTTGCGGACTTTTCTTGAAATATGTTTTAGCTGGTTTTGTCTATTACTGCAGTGTTCAGGGTTTTGAATTGGTGTCTGGCTGCTGTGTGCTAAGAAATTATTGATTCAGTATTTGTACAAGGAAGTTGGTTGATTGCAGATCTATTTAATGGTTGATTGATATTCATGGATCCAATCTGAAAATTTATGAAACATGGTCCCTGGAAAAAAAGAGAAGGTTGAAACCTTCAGTAGGTCAACACCTACGTACTAGTACCTCAGCTAGTACAAGAGCTAAGGGGGTTGTAGCTCCCTTCCAGGAGAGTTTGGAGAACGAGAGAAGGTTGTAGCCTTCTGCAAGTTGAAGCCTGCGTGTTGTATAAGACCTTCACCAATCAAATCATTGTAAAAGAAGTTTTCTAATTGAAAGAAGATAGAGACATATTACAGCAGGTGGTTTTCACCCACATTGGGTTTCCACCTTATATCTTGTGTTCTTTGGTGTGACTATCTGCTCTATTTTTCTTGTTCCTATTTATTGTTATATGGTTCTAACACACAGATTAACGATCAACATCTGAAGAATAAATTAAATTATAAGTCTGGAAGGTATACGCAAGTTTCATTAGTCAGATCTGCAAATGTTTATATAAATTGAAAAGGATTTGATAACACTGATTCACCCCCCCTCTCAGTATTATTTTCAACAATTGGTATCAGAGCAAGTCCTTCAGGAAAAGCTTGATCGCTTGAAGGAAGATCTATCATCATGAGCAACTACGAAAAGGAAGCATCTCTCAAGCCACCGATTTTTTATGGGAGCAACTTCGTCTATTGGAAGGTAAGAATCACTACCTATCTTCAATCTCTTTGTACAAAAGTTTGGGATATTGTGGAAACAGGATACACATTTCCATCAACAACTCCTACAGATGCAGCTAGTAATAAGCAATATGAAACAAATGCAAAAGCTATCAATACTCTATTAGGAAGTCTATCTCAATCAGAATTCATCAAGGTTATGTAGCTCAAAAGCATAAAAGAAATATGGGACAAGATCGTTCTGAGCTATGAAGGATATGAACAGGTAAAATGAGCAAAATTACAAACTCTTAGAATTCAATATGAAAGTCTCAGAATGCATAATGATGAAAGTGTGCCTAGCTATTTCCTACGTATAGATGAGATCTTAAATTGTATGAAAAACTTGGGTGAAGAAATAAAAGAAGTTGTTTTGGTTGAAAAGGTTCTAAGATCTTTGTCTCCCAAGTTTGATTCAAACGTTTCTGCCATAGAAGAAAAGCAGAACCTACAGAGCCTTACCATGTCACAGCTACACGGAATTCTAACTGCCTATGAAATGAGAAAAGGAGGACCATTAGATAGGAGAGAAGCTGCATTCAAGGCTTCAGGAAAAGGAGATTACTATGAGTTAGGACATATGTCAGAAGAAGAGGAAGAATCAAATTTTGTCAAGAACCTTCAACGGGAAACTAGTAGATTCAGAGGTATGCTGCCTTTCAAATGCTTTTCTTGTGGAAGAGTCGGTCATTATGCTGTAAAATGTCCTCATAAAGATAAACTAGACAAAACTAAGGAACCTGTTAGATGGAATAGAAAACAGAATAAGAAGAGCAATTACACGCATGAAGACAGTGGTGGATTGTCAAATAGTGATGAAGATGAACAAGGTAATGATGATAGACTTTTGATGGCTTTTGAAGGTGATGATTTCTTGGATGCTATAAATGAAGAAGGTCTTTATGAAGAAATTTCTAAACTTAAAGTTTGTTTAGAGGAAAATAATATGATTATAGATACTCTAACATTCGCTGAAAAGGATAAACACAATGAAGGGTTAGAATGTGAAATTGTGGGACTTAGAAAATAAATTGAGAAAACAAAAGCCCTTAATCTCAGATTTGCTAAAGGGTCTGAAACTCTAGATGAGATTATCAAAGTGCAGTGTTCTCCTCTATTCAAGACTGGTCTTGGATATTCCGAAGAAGCATCTCAAGCTCAGAAACAAGCGCAAAAGCTATCCACCTCCAAAAGTTATCTTGATGCAGCAAGGAGAAGTGAACAAGTTGACAATCGATGGCAAAAGTATAATGCAGATCACGAGGGAAATCAGGGACAATTTGCTTCAAGAATGATCAAAGATTATCAAGTAAATCGGGGGAAATCCACATCAAGGATGAACAAAAGCCTCAACCGATCACAGGTAAATCATTTTCATTTTGGCTCAAGAATGGATGGAAACTACAATCATATGGTTGGTAGATTTGATAATTGCAGGAATTTCTTCAATGGCCAATGTTTCTCGTCATAACTTTGGTCATAAAGCTGCTCAATGTGTTGCCTATAAGACCATCATGACTAGGGAAGCTCAAAAACAAAGGAGTATGATAGGAATCATGAAGAGAACCTACAATAACTTCTCCGCTCTTGAAAATGAAATAGAATGTTTTATCTGTAACAACTTCGGTCATGAAGACTCTGAATGCAGAAGCAGGTTACAGCAAAAAACTCAGAAGGAGCAAGCTTCATTGAGTTCCAAAACATGGAAAAAGAAAGAAACACAACCAGAAAGATGTGGGATAGCCTTATATGCGGAAGGACAGGAAAATCAATGGTACATCGACAGTGGATGCTTGAAACATATGAAAGGTAATAAAGAAAAACTCCAGTCATATAGTGCCTTAGAAAATGAAAAGAAGGTCTCATTTGGAAATGACACCCGTGCATTCATAAAAGGTAAAGGCTCTGGTCGTTTGAAAGAAAAGGTCAAGGCTGGAAGTGTTATGTATGTTGATGGCTTAAAGCATAATCTATTGAGTGTTAGTCAGATGTGTGATCAAGGAACTGAGGTAATATTTCGATCAAACATATGTATTTTTTGTGAGCTTGATACAGGAAAAATAGTGACCAGAGGCATAAGAACTCCAAATAACTTATACGTACTCAAGGGAGAACAACAACAATGCTATTTAAGCAAGAATGATGAACACTGGCTATGGCACAGAAGACTAGGGCATCTTAGCTTCTCTCAGATTAGGAAAGCATGCAAATATCAGGTAGTTCGTGATCTTCCTGACATCAGAATTCCAGACAATACAATATGCAAATCATGCCAATTTGGTAAGCAAACCAAAACTAATTTCCCTGAGAAGGAAGGATCAGCTAGCAGGCCACTTGAACTTATCCACACCGATATATATTGTCCAACTAGGAAGAGGTCACCTCGAGGAGAAGAGTATTTCATATTGTTCATTGACGACTTTTCAAGGATTTGTTGGATAGGACTCATGAAGTATAAAGATGAAGCTTTTGAAAAGTTCAAGTCATTCAAAGCTTTGGTTGAAAACGAATCAGATCGTAGAATCAAATGCCTCAGATCTGATCGAGGAGGGGAATTTACCTCAGATGAATTTTTTGATTTTTATGAAGAACATGGAATAAGAAGGGAATTTTCTGCTGCAAGGACTCCTCAGCAAAATGGAGTAGTGGAAAGGATGAACAGAACGGTTCAACAAATGGCTCGTGCTATGCTTGATGAGTCTGGAACTCCCGCAACCTTCTGGGGTGAAGTCGCATTTGCCGTTGTTACTATTCTCAACAAGAAAAACGTTCGGATAAAGAGCACTCAGACTCCTCATGAACTTTGGTATGGTAAGACTCCCACAGTAAAATACTTCAAAATTTTTGGAAGTAAATGCTACATTAAAAGGACTGATGAAAATCTTGGCAAGTTTGAACCTAGAGCAGATGAAGGCATTTTACTTAGCTACTCTCCCCACATCAAAGCTTACAAATGTTACAATAAACGACTTGGTAAAATTATTGAAAGCATTGATGTAGTGGTTGATGAAGAAGGAAACACTCCTAGGCAGGAAAAATCTAAAGATTTCAAAGATGGTGAAGACTATCCGTCAACATCAAATCAGATTCATGGCGAAGAAGAAACCCATGAGGCACCAGAAGAACAGATAAGGATAGAAGAAAAGAATCCATCCAGATACATTCAAAAGAATCATCCGGAATCTCAAATTTTGGGGCAAAAAGAGGCAAGTGTACAAACAAGAAGAACCATTTCAGAAGCTTCAAGTTATCTAGCATTGCTCTCCTCCACTGAACCGCAAAATGTAAGAGAGGCTTGCAAAGATGAATGTTGGGTCAAGGCCATGGAGGAAGAACTCAAGCAGATTGAAAAGAATAACACTTTGGAGTTGGTTCCTAGACCGAAAGATAAGAATGTCATAGGGACAAAATGGATTTTCAAAAATAAGCTAAATGAAAATGGGGATGTGGTTAGAAACAAGGCAAGACTTGTTTGTAAAGGATATGTGCAACAAGAAGGCATAGACTTTGAAGAAACTTTTTCTCCAGTTCCCAGACTTGAGGCTATAAGAATGTCCCTTGCTCTCTCTATCTTTCAGAAGTTCAACGTATTTCAGATGGACGTGAAATCTGCCTTTCTGAATGGAGACTTAAATGAAGAAGTATATATTGAACAACCAGATGGGTTTATTCTTGGAAATGATCCAAAACTTGTATTCAGACTCAAAAAGGCTCTCTATGGCCTTAAACAAGCTCTAAGAGCGTGGTATTATCGGTTGGATAAGTACCTCGATCAACAAGGTTTTATAAAAGGATCAACTGATAGCAATCTATATATAAAAATTGACAATGATAAGTTGTTGATACTTGTTGTGTATGTTGATGATATCATCTTTGGTAGCAACGAAGAAGACATGAGTCGAAATTTGGCCTTGGTAATGCAGAAAGAATTTGAAATGTCCATGCTTGGTGAGCTCATATATTTTCTTGGTTTACAAGTCCAATAAAACAAAGACGGCATATTTCTATCACAAACCAAATATCTCAAGCAGATCTTGAAGAAATATGGGATGGAGGATTCGAAACCAGTATGTACCCCTATGGTGACAGGATGCAGCCTCAGCACAAATGATGAATCGACAGCAGTACATCAACCAACCTATAGATCCATGATTGGTAGTCTTCTCTATCTAACAGGTACCCGACCAGACATTATGCATGCAGTGGGAATAGTTGGAAGATTTCAGGCAAATCCATAGGAAACTCATCTTCAGGCAGTTAAGAGAATTTTCAAGTATCTTCAAGGAACTCAAAACTATGGCTTATGGTATCCTAGAGGTACAGATCTCACACTTCATGCATACACAGATGTGGATTGGGCAAGAAGCTTGGATGACAGGAAAAGCACTAGTGGTGGTGCATTCTTCATGGGTCCTAGATTAGTATCTTGGTTCAGCAAGAAACAAAGCTCTATTGCGTTATCTACAGTTGAAGCAGAATATGTAGCTACGACATCTTGCTGCACACAACTCCTTTGGATGATGCAAACATTGCAAGATCTTCAAATCACTTGTAATCCACCTATCTCCATTTTTTGTGATAATACAAGTGCAATCAGTATTTCAAAGAATCTTGTCATGCATTCAAAGACTAAGCACATACCGATCAAGTATCATTTTCTTCGAGAACAAGTGCTTGAACAAAATGTCAAATTGAAGTATGTTCCCTCTAAGGAACAAATTTTTGATATTCTCACCAAACCACTACCCAGGGAGACCTTTGAATACATACCTCAGACAAAAGTTGGGGGTATGTTGGATTTCAAGCCTCAGTGGAAGTTTTTTGTAGCTTCATGATCCGGATTATCCACAGTTCCAAGTTCATTCTGCCGACATTTCAAACCCCAAAGGGGGTCCATCATCAGGACAAATCAGAAAGATAGAAAAATGAATGGAAGATTATTGAGAGAAAGAGCTAAGCGTCTGGATATAAATAAATGAAGAACCCTAATATAAGAGCCGACATATGATTTTTTAAAATTTTTTATTAATTTTGTTTATTATTTTATATTTCTTTTTATTTTATTTATTTTAATTGTTTTAAAGGGACGGTTCACTAACCTATTTTGCTTATATTTATTAAGTGATAATTTTAATTTCATAACTATTATTTTTATCATATTCCTTAAATAATTTTTATTCATAATATTTTAATCATAAATATTTTTCATCTTAAAAATTATTTTTTTTTTTAATTCTAATATTTTTAATAGTTGGGGGTAGTTGATGTATCATCTTGCTGTTGAATCTTGTCTGTTTCAGAGATTGTTGTACGCGAGTTTCATATGGGGTATACGCATACATATGTTGGTTTATGTGGGTACAGTCAACTTGAAGAAAAGCGAGGATGAGAAGAGTCCGATATGGGTCTGTCAGAGACCATCTGGCACAGGTTCAGGGGGAGCATATATTCTTCTAATAATGCATTATTGGCATTATCGTAGAAGATATTGGTTCAATTCTTTAGTTGTTTTGATGTCAGGAGGAGTAAGTGCAGAAGGAGAACATGGATACTGATCTATGATTGACAATTACTGCTAATATTATGTCTTATATTTCTTTTGTCAAGGTCATGTAACAGCCTGTCTTGGTTGCCCCCCCTATGCCTGGGATGGATAATGTAATTTGCTTATTATATCATGTATTCTCTCTTAGTTGGGAGTCGTATAAAGTCAAATTTCTTTTGTAGAACATCTTCTTGCAAATCTTGCCTATATGTCAGGGGGAATTTGGACAGCACAACAGAGCAGAGATTTCAACATATACTCAAGGGGAGCATAACCCTTTGCCCTTGATGTCAAAGGGGGAGGAAAGACTTTGAGTGACTTTGGGATGCCATCAAGTCCAAAGGTGGAGGTTGTTGGCATTATGACACAGTTTTGGCACAGGTTTGGCTCAATGACATAAGTGTTGTCCTTGATAGCAACTCACTCAAATAGCAGATCACTAGTTCAGGCTCTCAAAATAGTAGAAAATGAGATACCCGCAGGTTCTTGTTTACAAAGCTGCGGACATCGGCAGGTTCCGCAAGTGCACCGATCAAAAGGTGCGGACATATTCGCAGGTGTACCGAACAAAAAGTGCGGACGTAAAGTACACACATTTTCATGCAAAGAAAAATGCATGCATGTGGGAAATCTTATGGTTGATCCATGGTATTTAGTCCATCATTTTTGATCCTATGGTTTTGGTCCATGGTTTTGCATCTAAAGTATTAAACCCAGGTTTTGGGTCCCTAGTATTGGATCTCTATGGTTTTGGACCACGGTTTGAGTAAGGCCTAGTCTATAAAAAGGAAAGGAGATCATTTGGTTGTATATAGATGTGTTGAATATCTTAAGAAGAGCAAGATCTGAAATATTGGCGATCAGTTGGTGAGTTAGAGCTGGACCTGAATCAAGGAGAAACCTGAGCATTACAAGATGGATCTACTAATGGGTCAAGACCTCTTTGGGGCATGATTAGATCTATAAATCTGATAGTCTGGGTATAATTGAAGTCTGATAAATTATCTATACCCACAGGGCCGACGCGGTGCAAGTGCGGAGATCCGCAAGCTAGACACAGCGCAGGTGTGGACACCCGTAGGCTAGACACAGTGCAGGTGTGGACACCCGCAAGCTAGACATAGCACAAGCACAGAGACCCCCAAGCTCAACACAACGCAAGTGCGGAGATCTGCAGGTTAGATACAGTGCAGGTGTGGAGACCCATAGGTTTCTATTGGTGAAGTTGCGGACTTTTCTTGAAATATGTCTTTGCTACTTTTGTCTATTACTGCAGTGTTCAGGGTTCTCAATTGGTGTCTGGTTGCTGTGTGCTGAGAAATTATTGATTCAGTATTTGTACAAGGAAGTTGGTTGATTGTAGATCGATTTGATGTTTGATTGATATTCATGGATCCAGTCTGAAAATTTATGAAACGTGGTCCCTAGAAGAAAAGAGAAGGTTGAAGGCTTCAGTCTGTCAGCACCTACGTACTAGTACCTTCAACTAGTACAAGAGCTAAGGGGGTTGAAGCTCCCTTCCAGGAGAATCTGGAGAACGAGAGAAGGTTGTAGCCTTTTGCACGTTGAAGCCTACATGCTGGTATAAGACTGCACCAGTACAGAATCATTATAAAAAGAAGTTTCTAATTGAAAGACGATAGTGACATATTGCAACAGGTTGTTTTCACCCACATTGGGTTTCCACCTTATATCTTGTGTTCTTTGGTGTGACTTTCAGCTCTATTTTTCTTGTTCCTGTTTACTGTTATATGGTTCTAACACATAGATTAATGATCAACATCTGAAGAATAAATTAAATTATAAGTCTAGAAGGTATACGCAAGTTTCATTATTCAGATCTGCAAATGTTTGTATAAATTGAAAAGAATTTGATAATACTGATTCACACCCCCTCTCAGTATTATTTTCAACAAAAAATGGGAAAGTGAACCCAAGGTCACTCCACCCTTTCCTAAGAGACTAACTGGAACCACCCAACCAACCCCGGAAGAAACTGAACTTCTGGGAGAACTGAAATAGTTATGTGTAAAAATACCCCTTCTCCAAGCCATAAAGGATGTGCCTATATACAAAAATATGATCAAGGAAAAGTGCTTCAAACACCCAGGCAGGCGAAAGAGAGATGCCCCAACTATAAATGTCATAGGACAACTGTCCGATCTGATGTTGGGGCAAGTAATTTGTCTGAAATATCTAGACCCTGGGAGTCCTGTAGTCGATGTCCACATCAATGGCACCATAATCCCCCATACCTTGATTAATCTAGGGGCTACCATTAATGTGATGACCAGGGACACTACGCTCAAGCTCAACCTTTAGGGTTCCCTAATAAAGACCTCAACCGTATTGCAGTTAGTAGACCGCTCCACCGTGACCCCTGAGGGGATTGTGGAATATGTCATGGTCTCTATTGATTCCTCGGAATACCCTGGTGATTTCCTAGTTATCCAACCAAAGGCAAAGCTCAGTGGGTATCCTCTCATCCTGGGAAGACCTTGGTTAGCTACTGTATATGCCTACATCAGCTCCCGAGCTGGGAACATGTCAAACAAAAATGGGCATATGTCCAAGCAGCTAGTCCTCTATCCTCCTACCCAACCTCTACTAGAACATGATTTACCCCTCTGGTTGGAGGAGGTAGATGAGGATGAAGTCTATTCCGCACCATTTTGTATAGTAGAAACTACCATGGGGGGTCCACAAACCGAGGATGATCTCATTGAGAACTTAATCTAGAATCCACCCCGCAGTGTGTTGCCCTTAGAAGAGCTGGTGGAAGAAACCCAAGCTAATCCTCTAATTGATCTCTGTGTGGTTGATTCGACCTCCCACTGAGTCAAGAACATGGAATTTGGCCTAGAAAAATATTTGAAGATCAACTCATCCCTGTCCACCTCTCAGGAGAAAGAACTGTGTAGCTTATTGAAGAATCAATTGGATGCTTTTGCTTGGAGTTATAAGGAGATGAAGGGAGCCCATCCTTCCCTTTCTACTCATCACATTTACATTAAGGAAGATTGTAAACCAGTTAGGTAGCCTCAAAGTAGGATGAATCCAACCCTTAAGGACATTGTCAAAGAAGAACTACAAAAGTTGTTGGATGCAGGATTCATCTACCCCATCTCTGACAGTGAATGGGTTTCTCCTTTGATGCTAGTGCCAAAGAAAAATGAGAAGTGGAGAATCTATGTATATTATCAGGAACTTAATAAGGCCACCAAGAAGGACCATTTACCTTTGCCTTTCATAGATCAAGTGTTAGATGGCCTGGTAGGGAAGAAGCTCTTCTCCTTCCTAGATGGGTTTAGCAGGTACAACCAGATCAAAATAAGCCCGGAAGACCAGGATAAGACCACTTTCACTTATCCATGGGGTACTTTTGCATATCGGGCCCGTCCTTTTGGGTTGTGCAATGCTCCCGCCACTTTCAAGAGAGCAGTACTGAGCATAATTGCTCAACTGGTTCATGATTCAGTGGAGATCTATATGGATGACTTTACCCCTTATGGTTCTAACTTCCAGGAAGCTTTGACTAACCTGGGAAATTTCTTAGCCAAGTGTATTGAAATGAACCTGTCCCTCGGTCCTAAAAAATGTGAATTCCTGATGACTGAAGGGACTGTGCTATGTCATACAATTTCTTAGCAAGGATTACAAGTGGATCCCAACAAGATTGCTATCATCCAAACGGCCCCACCTCCTCAAAAGGTAAGAGATGTTCGGAGTTTTCTAGGCTTAGCAGGGTATTATAGAAGATTCATTAAGGATTTTAGCAAGCTAGCCTCTCCATTGTTTGGTCTTTTGGGGAAAGATGTTAAGTTTATATGGACTGACAACTGTTAGGAGGCTCTGGATGCCTTGAAAGGTAAGCTGGTAACTGCCCCAATCTTGAGAGGTCCAAATTGGGCCCTACCTTTCCACATTCACATAGATGCCTGGAACAAAGCGATAGGAGTAGCTTTAGGGCAAGTTGAAGAGAAGTTGCCTTATGCCATATATTTTGTTAGTAAAAACCTAAGGCAGAATTAAACTACACTGTAATTGAAAAGGAGCTCATGGATGTAGTCCATTCCCTAAACAATTTCATACACTACATCACTGGTTATCAAACATTTGTACACACTAATCATGCTACAATTAGTATTTGATGAATAAACCAGATGTAAACACTCGTATCATTAGATAGTTAATTTTATTGCAACAATTTGATTTGACTATTGTTGATAAGCCAGGTAAGGAAGATGTTGTTGCTGATTTTCTTTCTGGACTAGATTTGCCTATAGGTGATGAAGGAATGGTGGATGATGAAATGCCAGATGAACACTTATTTGATATTTTAGTACTCTCTCCATGGTTCACTGAAATAACAAATTACTTGGTTTCATCACAGTTTCTTCCACACCTGTACTCAAAAGAGAAGAGCAAGATCGTGACAAAAAGTACCCCATTCACTTGCATTGGGGTCAACCTTTTCAAACTTGGCCACATATTAGATTTTGAGGTGATGTGTCAGGGAAGAGGAAGTATTTGACATCCTCATAACCTATCATGATGAACCTTGTGGGGGCCAGTTTGTAACAAAGAGGACTTCTTTCAAAATTTTGCAAGCAGGTTACTATTGGTTGACTCTTCATCAAGATGTCAGGATATACATCAGCCAATGTGCCCGATGTCAAAGGATGGGGAAACTGACTCCAAGGGATGAGATGCCCCTGCAACCTCAAGTGACTTTTAAGCCATTTGAGAAATGGGGCATGGACTTTGTGAGTCCTATCAACCCTCCTTCAAAACAGAAATCTTACATCATTGTGTGTACTGATTATCTGACAAAATGGGCAGAAACAAAGGTGATCAAAGTAGCAACAAAAGAAAAAGTAGTTGAGTTTCTAACAGAAAATATCTTCTACAAGTTTGGCTACCCGAGAGAGTTAGTTACAGATCAAAGGAGTCATTTTACCTCCAATTTGGTTGAAGACCTGCTCACACACCACAAGATTAAGAACAGAACTTCCACCCCTTATCATCCACAAGGAAATGGATAGGTGGAAGTCACTAACATAGCTTTGGAAGGGATTTTGACTAAGGTAGTAAGAAGCAGCAGAAAATATTGGGCAGACCGATTGGTTGAGGCCACCTAGGCTTATAACACTACTTGGAAAATCACCACAGGTTTTACACCCTATGAGCTGGTCTATGGGAAGAAGGCTCTAATGTCAATAGAATTTGAATATAACACATTAAGGATGGCAACTCAGCTGGACCTAGATCTCACCCATGCACAAAAGAAAAGACTATTTCAGCTAAATGGATTGGATGAACAAAGAATGCAGACCCTACTCCACTTAGAGGTAGTCCAAATTCAGAGAAAAATATGGCATGACCGACACCTCAAAGAAAAACAATTTCAGCCGGGAGATTGGGTGCTGTTGTATGATTCAGGATACAAAGATTTCAAGGGCAAGCTAAGGACAAGATGGTTGGGACCATATACAGTAGAAAAATGCAATGACAATGGTTCAGTCCTTATCTGGACCATTGATGAAGAAGCCATCCCCATGCTCGTTAATGGGCATCGATTGAATATCTACAGGAAGCCCCTTTCCAAGAAAGAGTTCATCGAGACTCTAGGTAAATCAGTGTTGGTAGTGGAGTAGGTCCCTATCTCCACTCCACCCACACCCTGAGCAAAACCAAAAAAAATAAAAAAAACAGAAAAAATAGAGAAAAAATAAAATGGAATCAAAGATCCCTAAGTGAAAACCTCTTGGAGGTGCCCAGGGCAGGCAATGAGGGTGAAAACCTCCTGGAGGCACCCCAGCTGTCTCAAAAAAAAAAAAAAAAAAAAAAAAATCTAACTTCTTTTGAATAAATTGCAGGTTACAGGAAGGTCATTGCAGGTTGCAGGAGGGTCGCACCAGAGGAAAAATACATGACCAGGCTACATGCACCCTTCACATTCCATCACCCAATCACCGTTATCCTTTGGCAAGTTTTGGTCTCATTTGTTCTGAAATTTCGTATCTACAGGAAACTGTGTGTATTGTACAAGAGGATCCTGTAGAAACTACAGAAAGGCCAAAATCAATCTCAAAGGAGGACCTGAGGGTTGGAAGGTTGTCTATGAGGTCTGTGAACCTCCCTGCCACCATCCATCTTCTTATTTCACCATTCCATCCCTGTACACCTACATTTCGACTCGTTTTTTATGTGTCCTTGCACATCCACATACAAAAATTATGTTTCTTTCATTCTACAAAAAAAAATGATGGCAAATAAAGGAAGCAACATTTTTATTCGTTCCTACCTGATACCTTCTAGCTGTGATTTCTTTTTAGTGGAGACCTTGTTTAGCAGTTTTAACCCTACTCAAATATTAGCTTGAATTTCAGAAGGAGAAGCAACTACAGGAAATCCTACAAGATTCCTGTAGCAGCTGATGCCTTTGAAAAACATATTCTAGAGACGGGGTCAACATAGTAGGATGTATGAAACATGCAAGGAGCAATGTTTGAACGGGAGATCATCCACAAAAGCCCAAGGCCGAGCATGCAGAGCGCAAGCAGCAACAACAATGAGGAAATGAAGTGCCAAAGTCTGAAATATGCATAACAAAACAACGATTGAGCAGGTAAGTGCCTAAACCTATACCTCGATTGCATGAATAATATTTCGAAACTGCATGAACTATGGGAATGGTCAATTAAATGGAATCAGTGGCCAGCTAACTAGCCACCGTCATTCAGTTCACACCCCTTTGTGGAATTCAGTCGAGCCACATCCAAATTGAAACTATCGATCAGATACGCAGTCAGCATATGTGGCATGTCAACTTGGGAAGAAAACAATCGAAACCGTTAGTGGTGGCAGCGTATAACAGGAGTAAGGGAGGTGATGGCGGTCAGGCGGCATGAGAAACCATAATGAAACTGGCGTAGGACCGACATTATAGATGGGGATAACATACTCATCCGGCCACCTCATCTCCTCACTGCGGATTATGCCAACAGTTAAGTACAGTGCACTCTAAGGCTCCACCACCCTTTGGTTCATTTGCATGTTATGAAGCTCTCGACTGTAGAGCTCATCTACCACCTTTAGAGCAACAAGCCAGTAGTTTCTGGTAGTTTTTCAAAACCATCCCGCCTATTGGGTTCTATAGGAGCACTACTGCATTCAACAGGAGCAAAAACACCTTCTATAGGAAGATTTCTAGAGGGAAAATAGAGAGCAACTCTACAGCTGAAAAATCAGAATTCTTGTCAAATTTTAGCTAGGAATGAGGTAGGCTCAAAAACATACTCTGCATACGATATTCTTAGATAAAATGGTAGCTTGAAACTATAGTAGTGGGTGAAGAGAAATGAAGAAAGAGAAATTCAAAAGTCTGCTGTGTTTTTTTTGAAAGTTTACATAGTCTCTCTGTTCCCTTCTCTGTGTTCAAAATTTACCTTTCTCTTCCTCATATTTTTCTATAATAAAAAACGGAGGATGTAGTCCTAGAAATCAAACCTAGGGAGGAAACGAACATTGCAAGTCTGTCTACTCTATGAAGAAAACCATTGTTTTTATATAGTCCCTGTTCTATCAACGTATTGATTTCTTCCAGGAACCAAGAAGAAAATTTAGGTTGAGGATAGTATGGAGAAATGGAATATTGCAAATTGGTGTTGTGAAGAAGGGGCACACAGAAATTCCTCCTACAGTTCAAAAAAAACAAAACTCAGCTGTCCCTCTGTCTCTGATTTTGGAAATTGTTGTTTTTTCTCCTCACCTAAGCACTTCAGAAACCACTAAACACCATGCTAGGAGATTTTATGAGGAAGGAGCCTTTGAAATCCAACCAATTGCATGAGCACCCTGAGGTGGCGGCCCTCTTCACTAAGGAAAATTGGATGATTTTCTTTGAAAGAATACATGCATATGATGATGAGGTGAGTGAAGAATTTTTTATGACCTTAAGACCCCATTCAAAAACACATGCTACAGTCAATTTTAGGGGTTTGACCCTAGAACTTACACCTGATTTTATCAGTCAAATCACAGGTCTTAAACTTGGGCTTCCTTGGAGCAAGGAGGAAAAAGCATTAGGACAAGTTGCTAAGAAAACATTTTTTCAACTTGGGGAGAATCCTGTAGAGGGTAAAAATGGGGTCGGAAGGACAAGCTTACCCCCTCCATGGAGTGAAGTCAGCTACCAAATAACGAAATATATCACTTGTGAAGGAAGGTTCGGTATAATTTATGGTTATCACTTCAGGTTTTACATGAATTGAGGTATGGGATGGACCTACCTCCAGTTAGAAAACTTAGTCTCACATACTTCCTCCTCCAGTCTTTAATGGAATGTAGCACCAAGCTAAATGCAGGGGTCCCAGACCAACTGGCCCACCATGGGCTCATCAAACTATTGGTAGAAGATGCCTTACACACATATACCATTCCCATAGCTTGGGAAATTTTCAGGGATATGTCTAGAGATAATCACAACAAAACTTTCACTAAGGACATTAGCCCATCCAGCAGTGAAGAGGAGGAGCAAACCAAAGAACTTGAGAAGAACAATAATGAAGAAGCACAAGACATTCAAACAGAAGGAACAACAGAGGAGAAATAGGAAGAAGAGGAGAAATCTGGCAAAACTACTGCTAAGCCTAAGGCAGAAAAGAAGACAACTTCAAAATCAGAGAAGAAAAAAAGGACAAAGGCTAAGAAGAAAAAGCCCAAGAAAGCCCAAAAGAAGACTGCCACAGGCAAGGCAGGGACCCAACAAGAAAAATAGAAGACATTACCAGAGATAATAGATACACAAACAAAAACTACAGAAGATGAAGGGGAACAACAGCAAGAAGAAACGTCCCCTAAAACATTGGCAAAAGAAGTAGTAGTTGTGCTGGCTGCATTGAGCACTCCAACAAAAAAAAAGGAAAAAGAGAAAGAGAAACATCCCTATATTTCAAGGCCAGAAGGAGCACCAGAATAAAGGTGGGCAAGCCCCAGCCACCATCAAAAGAACCTATAATAATTGAGGATGCACCTACTGTGAAAAAGGAGGAATCCCCCTCCAAAATCTCTATCACTTATGAGAGAGAGAGTCCCAAAACTTCCACCTGGAAGGAAAGAATCAGACTAATGGACACCAAAACAATCCTACAGGAAGCAAAGACCTATCTACAGGAAACACTGGCGAAGCTAAAGGAGACTGAAAAATTAGAAGAGGAGGCAGCAGAACAGTCACAAGAGGAAGACAAGACTGAAGAGATACCTGAACCAAGCCCTCAACCTAATTTAGGCTCATATTACAATTTGCTAGAAGGTGGGAAGGTCATCCCACAAAAATTTGTTGTACCCCTTTTCTTTGAATTAGAACAAGAAAGAGTTAGAAGCCACACCTGGATGAAAATTTCTAAATCCAAAGGAGATGTAGATATAGGACACATGGAAGAACAATTGAAAGAATTAAGAAGGGAGTTGGAAATGGTGAGACACACTAAGAGCATTAAAAGAGCCAAGCTACAGGAGGAAAATGCACTACTGAAAAAGAAGTTACAGCAACAGGAAACTCAAAGGGGAGACATATCACAGATTTTTGAAGAACAACAACTACAGGAAGGTCCCCTAGCAGATAAGGAAGCAGGAGAGAAACAACAACAAGAGGAAGAGACACAACCAAATGTGTAAATGATGATAAAGCAGCAGCAAGAAAGGGAGTCTCAGGTACAGCTGAAGTGCTAATGCTGAAGCAGCAGTGGTAGGAAAGGGAAGCACAGATGGCCTGCATGGCCAGCTGGGCAATGGAGGCCTTGAAGTGCAGGCAACCAGCTAGATCCTATGCACTATATCTCAAATACCAATGGCTCTAGTTCCAGATTAAAACATTGGCTCAAAGGGGCACAATCCCATTCCAAAATTATGGTCAGTTTATGCATCTGTGTGCTACTAGTTCAACTGAGGATAAGGCCAAATTAGCATAATTCTACTTACACAATATGGTACTCCCTGATATGAACTTTTGGGATCTAAATTCTGCATTGGGAGACCTACAGCTCATGGCTACGGCTTCTTGGATGAGCCATGAGGAAAAAAGAGTAGTGGAAATTCAACAGATCATGGCAAAAGAACTAAATGAGCCCCTACTAATAAGGGTAGAACAGGAAGACCCCTCAATTGTCATATATGCTCATAAACACCTTGCAAGCAACCCTCAAGTTCTCCCTGATTATGTTGAAAGTAAAGCACAAGCTATCACCCATTTTAAAGATATGGAAATATTATTTGGCGATGATTGCCTTCATGCTTGCATGAGGAGATGGAATACATTGTCATATAGCTTAAAGATCAGGGAGTATCACTCCCCAACCAGAATGAAGGAGGCTTTGGTGAGAGTGCCCCTATACAAACAATCAATGCAAAACTTGAAAGCCAACTGGATTGGCCTTAAGTTCTGTCCTCCACTACACTTAGGACTATTGGAAGGGGTTAAGGAAGAAGAAGAACAAAAGAAATGGGAGGAAGTGGACAGAAAGGTAGGTTGTCATGAAAGGGAAGAGGACATCACCTCAGAAGCTTGGGATGTCAGGGAAGTTGTTAAAGCTATCAAGGATGAAGAACTGAATTAGTTTCTCAGAGGATGAGCAACCCATTCAGCAAGGGGTTGATGATGAGCCCCAAAAATGGGTAATGATATGGGTTCATTTTTCCTATTGTTTCCATTTAATCCACCATTCTCCATAGTGTTATGTATGTTTTTGAATATATTTATGTCAATTGAGTGAATGGGGATAGTCACTTTGCCACATAGTCTAATGAGTGTTTATTGCATATTTTTGGACAAGGACCAGGTATTTATGAGCAGATTAGTAGCCAAACTTGAGGAAATAGGGTTGAGGACTTATAGGAGGGGTGTCTCCTGCATTAATGACCCCTTTCTTGAGTTCTCCACCAGAAACTCGGAGTTCAAAGGCCACCACATCGATGATTCCAAGGGGTAGCCAAGCAACTCAAGTGGGACTATTGTTATCTCCAGTTTTAGGTAGCTGAGTTCCTTAAGTTTAGGAGGATTGTTGGGGGTCCTCATTTATATAAATTAAAAGGTTTCAGGCCTTAGTAGGTTAGCCATTTCATAGTCTATTTTCGCACTTTTGTACAATGTTGTACTCAACTCATTTTCGAGCTCCTTTTGGAGACATTTTGTGATGTAACTATTATTTTTTTATCAATGAAGATGAATCCAGCTTTGAACCAACACTGATCCTTTCTAGAGGGCTAAATCTCTTGGGTTATGGCCTAACCCAAGTTTCCCAGCACCTCCTTTGTATATTTATATGTTTTTTTCTTGCATTCATAATCTGATTTATGTTGTTCAGGATTAATCTTCCTTTGGTAAAATAGGTTGCTTTTGCTTCAAGTTGTTTAAATAGTTTGTTGTAGCAATAAAGAAAGATCCAAAAAGGCTACCAGCAGGCCTAGATTCCCTTTCTTCCTCCTTGGGACCATGAATTGAGGACGAGGCACTATTGCTGCCCTAAAACACTACTTTTTTCCTTTCATGCAATTGGTAGTGTGATGTTTTGAGTTGGAGAAGTCGATATTTGCTTGGATTCACATGCTTAGACCATTTTTTGATCATTTACCATGGCTTTCTCACATAGTTTCCTATTCATAAAATTATGTTTAGAACTTTTCTGTTTTTAGGTCAGATTTTAGGTCAAATTAGGAAAACTCTGTTTTTTCGGTTCTTACTTGGGTCAGTTTTAAGAAGTAGGTGTGAAACTCACTTGAAAAATGTTCCATCTTGTCATCCTTTCACAACAAAACTTGTACCATCTCATCTTTCACAGAATCTTTCACTTGTTCACCACATTTCGCTAAATTGTCCTAAGTTCTGCATTCCTTCACAAAGTCACTTTCTTACCCTTTGAGCAAGTCCATCCCTCTCCTTCATCCCTAATCTTCATTGACAGAGTCCTAGACCCTCCAACACCTTCACCCAACATTCATTTCCTTTTTCCCACCATTTTTCCACTTTCAAACCTCCAAAAATCACTTTTGGCCTCCTCCTATAGAATTTCCTGTAGATCCCCTACAACCTTCCTCGAGAAGTTCATGCGAGCGATTTTTCGAAGTTTGTTCCCAATGGAAATCTCCAGAAGGTTAGTAGGGATTTCTTAGTACCCCTCCACACCTTCCGCATCATCTGCAAAAGCCAACTCCACATTCCTTTGCCACCAAACCACTGCACAGTCACAATTAGTCAAATCACAAGCATAATAAATCCACATAAAAATACTCAAAATTACAAAAAGATGATTTCTCTCCATTTCTCTTCAGAAGTAGCTTGAATAAATGCAATTTACCTTTTCAACAATCAATGGCACCCATTCCAGTAATTTCCATCTCCTTTCTTGCACGATTACAGTTTGCTAGGGTTTGAGTTCCATTTCAGTTTTTATTCTCTTTCTACCAGTAGAATAGCCCTGTAGAATTAGTCTTCCACCATCACACTAGAAGCTTCTTCTAAGAACTCATAGAATTTGGCTTAAGCTCCTAACGAACTTGTGCCAGCTGATCAAGTGACAGCTGCAGTAAGAGCTAGTACTTGTGCATACAGCACCATCACTTCCAAGTTTGTTATGAACTACCGGGTTGATAAAAGTAAACAAGGGAGCCCTGGGAGTTGTAGCATTATTGCTGCAATACTGGAGCTCACCAATCAAACCTCTTAGGAAGCGATATTAACACTTTTTAAACTACCATAACTTCATCTAGCTACTCATCAAGCCCTCTTATGGTGTTCACGACTTCATCAACTGTCAAAAGACACTTTCCAATATCTTGATTGTCATGAATGTTTAAAGATTCAAATTGCATGTTGTAACCTGGGAGTTTAGATTTCTTTACTTTGTTGTCCTCCTCATGGCAACCCCTCATCTTGTCCCATATAGCTCTGGTAGATGTGAAATCCATTTCTTTTATAAGTTTTGATTCATGTAGGAACAGTGTAAACTATCAAATGAAAACCGTACCGAGTACCCATTTTTTTGAGGTAGCAAAAAATCATTTTATTTTAAAAAGGGAGATTCACAATACATTTTTGTTTGGAACATATTTTTGACACTTTAAATTTTCTTATGTATCAGGTATGAACATTTTTTTGTAAATGTTAGTGATTTACATGCTAATTTTGAAAAGTATTGATGCAACATCAACCCCTTTTTTTATAATACTTATTTCTCACACTTTAAACTTTCTAATGTATTAGTGTGGATAACTTTTTTTAAAGGTTGGTGTTTTTCATGAAGATTTGAAAAACATCGACATTTTTTAAGGCATATTTTTGACACTTTAAATTTTCTTATGTCCTGAGTATGCATAATTTTCTTTTTAAATGTTGATTATTTAACCATTTTTCAAGTTTTCTTTTTCCTCTTCTTGTTTTTCATCCTAAGATTTTTGTTTTTTAAGGGTTTTCCAAACATGTCTTTTTCTTTTTCTTTACAATGATTTTTTTCTTTTTGCAAAGTTTAAAAAATAATAACATTAATATATTGAGGTTAGGATTTTTTATATAATTGTATAATTGTATATTGTTAATTAATACTTCAATGCACATAAAATATTTGTCACTAAAAAATAATAATTTTAAACACTGGACAAAAAATACACAATTTTCATATAGATATAATTAAAAAAATATGTATCTTGGGACCTGTTCCTTAAAATTGACATGTTAAATTAAAAAACAATTATGGAAATTTTGAATTAAGAAGTTGGAAAAAATAGAAAATTTTATGAAATGTTTAGGAATTTTATATCCAAAGATGATGACATTTGAATTTTTTTCCCAAAAAAATGATTCAGATAAAATTTCAAACTAAAATAACAAAAAAATAAATAAAAACATGAAATTAAAAAAAAAACCCTTAAAATAAAAATAAAAAAGCAAAAAATACAATTGTATTAAAAAAATATTGAAAATAAAAAACATAAAAAATAAAAACATTAAAAAAAATGAAAATAAAAACCATAGAAAAAATTGAATTAAATAAATAATTAAAATTAAAATTTAAGGAAAAAAAAACAAAACAAAAAATTTGTAGTTCTATGTTCCCTAGCCATGGCTGGGCCCAAGCCATGCTAAGGGCTTGTGGGGCCACGGGCCGTGAAGCTCCCCCTCGGCCAGGCCCACGACCCCACAATCTAAATGATGTCCAACGTAGATTTTGTAGGGTTTTGCAAATGAAGTCACCACCTGTTGTCATCCAAGAATCTAAAGGGGATGAGATTCCTAAAGAAGAAACACTTCTTCATTAAGAAAAGACTCCTCCAAAGGAATATGTTACTATGAAATTAGATGACAACCAAATAATGCCAACTTCTACAATTCCTCTAGTATAGCAACCTTTTGTTTCCCTACAAAATCCTCCTTTTCCTGAAAGGTTTAAAATCGATAAGGGCATAGAATGTCAAATTTTTTTACCATAATATGATATGCTAGATGAATTTAAAATTATTTGCATCAAAATTCCTTTACTCATAGTTATAAAGGAAATACCTATATTTGTAAAAACAATTGAGTTGTGCATCAAAAAACTGGGAATAAAATAAAAGATGTGAAGAAAATTCAATTGGTAGGAAATATTGCAAATATTATGACGGGGAAACAAATAGTCCAAAAATATCTAGATCCTCATGCCCATATTGTAAAATTCCACATTAATGGTATTGAAATTCCAAACACCTTGATTGATTTAGGAGCATCCATTAATATAATGTTCAAACAAACTATGGATCAGTTAAAGATTCCCAATATTCAATATGCCCCAACTTTATTCCAATTAATAGATAGATATATTATCAAACTAGATGGTACTGTATCTTTAGATTCATCGCAGTATCCTGTTGATTTTATGATTTTAACTCCCAAGAATAATCTAGGAGACCATCTATTGATCCTGGTAGACCTTGGCTAGCTACAAATGATGTATTCAAAGGTTGTAGATCTCATGATATGTACATTTCTTATGGTAGCTCTACTAATAAGTTCACATTGTACCTAACTGCAAAAACAATAACTGAAGTAGAAAGTGATGCTCGGATAGCTAATGATAATGAAGACTTTAATTACATTCAACTAGTATTTACTCTTTCAAAGATAGATGAAGAAGATCAATTAATAAATTTTATCAATAATAATGATTGTTCTTCATATTGTGAGCAAGACTAAAGCTTTCAAGAGAAATGTAATATTGAATATCTATCATCTCATTAAATGGCTTTACATTTTATGGAAAAGTTTGGCAATCTTTTAGTTGAAATTTTTCCACGGAAAACATTAAACATTAATAATAACCTAGAAGAATTTCAAAAGAAAAAATTGATTAAGATGCTACAAAAACATTCTTCTACATATGCGTGGGAATATACTGATATGAAGGGAATTGATCCTAACACATGAATGCATAACATTTATATTCAAAAAATATCAAACCAATTAGACAACCTTAGAGAAGGATGAATCCCAATCTAAGAGACTATTAAGGAGGAATTTCAAAAAATACTTAACGTGAATTTGATTTATCTGATATTGGATAGCTAATGGGTTTCACCTTTAGTGATTGTTCCAAAGAAGAATGTAAAATGGAGAGTGTGCATTGATTATAGGGAATCGAATAAGGCTACTTTAAAAGATCATTTTCCACTACCTTTCATAGATCAAGTACGAGATACATTTGTAGGGAAGAAATATTTTTCATTTCTTGATGGTTTCATTGGATATAACAAAATCTAATTAGCACTAGAAGATCAACACAAAAAACCTTTACATGCCCATGGGGTACATATGCTTATAGGGTAATTCCTTTTGGATTATGTAATGCACATGTAACATTTCAAAGAGCAGTGTTAGGTATATTTCATGATCTAATTCATGATTGTGTGGAAGTTTTCATGAATTATTTTACTATCTATGGGAATATTTTTTATGAAGCCCTTGAAAAATTAGAAAATTTTCTCATTAGGTGTAAAGAAGCAAATATTTCATTAATTCATGAGAATTTTTTTATGATGTTTAATTATGGAATTGTTTTAGGCCACCATATTTCAAGTGATGGAATCAAGTTGGATACATCTAAGGTAGAATTAATTTCTAAAATTTTAATTCCTACTTGTCGAAGAGATGTTAGAATATTTTTTGGTTTTACTAGATATTACAGAAGATAAATAGAAAACTTCATAAAAATAGGCTCTCCACTTTTTAAACTTCTTACAAAATATTGTGATTTTGTTTGGAATACTATCTACGAGAAATGATTTGAATAATTGAAGCATAAAATCATTGAGGCACGAATCTTAAGAGGACCTGATTGGTATCTTTCTTTTCATATTCAACTGATGCTTCAGATACAGCTTAAGGAGTCGTGTTGGGACAAAAATATCTAATTCCTTATGTTATTTATTACACAAGTAAAAAATTGACCCCTGTAGAGTTAAATTATATTGTCACAAAAAAGGAGTTTTTAGCTGTTTTGCATGCCATTAATAAGTTTTGACATTATATCGATAGTTATGAAACTTTCATTCATACATATCATTCTACTATTATATATTTAATGAATAAACCAATTACTAATGGTAGAATTACCAAGTTGTTGTTGTTGTTACATGGATTCAATATTACTATTATGGACAGTTGAGGAAAAGAAAACACAGTTGCTAATTTCATTTCTAGAATGCAAAATAATACTAATGATACTCTTGTAAAAGATAATTTTCCCGGTGAATATTATTTATGTAGTATGTACTAAAACTCCTTGGTTTGTAAATATTGCTAACAATTTTGGCTACAAGAATTTCCCCCCACCTTTAGCAACCAAACTAAAGCAGAAAGTTATTAAAACCAATGCACTTTCCTCCTAGATAGAGGGAGAATTGCATCGAACTGGACCTGACTTAATCATCCAAAGATGTGTCTAAGAAGATGATGTACCAGAGATATTGAAATCTTGGCATGATGAACCATATGGAGGAAACTTTTCTAATAAAAGAACTTCTTATAAGGTCCTTCTTTCGGGATATTATTGACCTTCTCTTTTTAAAGATGACAAGGAATATGTCAAGAGATGTGATAGCTAACAAATAATGGGGAAAGCCATTCCATGAGATGAGATGCCTCTACAACCATATGTACCAGTAGAGCCTTTTGAAAAATGGGCTCTAGATTTCTTTAGCCCAATCAATCCTTCATCTAAGTAGAAAATGTATATATATTTGTTTTTACATATTATGTTACGGAATGGGTACAAGATAAACCACCTCCTTTGGCTATTGAAAATGTTGTAGTTATGTTTACTTTTGAGAATATTTTTACTGTTGAAGGAAATTGTGACAAATCAAGGTACTCAATTCACATCCAAGTTGGTGCAGAAAATAATGGAGCAATATAAAAATCAAGCATATGAAGCCCTCTCCATATCATCCATAAGTAAATGGGCAAGTGGAATCTACCAATAAAGTACTTGAAGCAATTCTAACCAATACTATACACTTGCATTGAAAGAATTGAGAAGAGAGGCTTCCAGAGGCGACTTGGGCATATCGTACCACATGGAGGAATACTACGAGACACACTCCCTATGAGATTGTCTATAAGAAGCAAGTATTACTTCCAATTGAGTTGCAAGTAGATATTTTCAAAACAACAACAAAATTGGACCTTGTTCTATCTGAAGCTCAAAAACAAAGGTTAGCACAATTGAATGAGTTAGATGAAATCTGACAATATCCTATCCAAATAACTATCATAGTCCAACAATAAAGATTGAGATGGCATGAAAAATTCATCAAAGCTAAGGAATTCAAGCCAAGTGATTGGGCTCTTCTTTTTTACTCTATATTCAAAGCTTTCTAAGCAAAATTTCAAACTCATTGGCTAGGTACCTATGAGATAGATATTTTATTTGATAATGGAGCAATTAGAATCAATACTATTGATGAAGAAAAAAATTCCTTCCTTGCTAATGGTCATAGACTAAGGTTGTATCATAAACTATTAACAAGAGAGTAATTTATGTATTCAAGCTTCTGTGATCCATAATGAATTAAGCAAAGTCTTTCGAAAGAAATCACATAAGAGAAATTTTTGGCTGACGTGTTTCGAACCAACACTTGTTGGTTCGAAACGTGTCGGCCAAAAATTTCCCTTATGTGATTTGTTCCAAACGAATTTGCTTAAGAGAGGAATTTTTCCAATATTTTCAAAATAATTCTGATTTCAAATTGGTTGAGAAAGGAGAATTTTCTTCTGTTATTCCAACCAAATTTAATTTTCTTTCCTCAATAAAAAAAGAAAGAAAGAAGAAAAAAAATATCTAATAAGTATATACATGAAAATTATCATTGTTGGCATGTCTATACAGAAAATATTAAATGAAAACCAAGAATTCTTGGTAGTTTAGATTTTCACATTCCTTGTCTTTTCCCACTCCCAACTTGTTTTCTCTCTCTTTCTTCTAATAAATTTAAATGTCTGAAGCAACATTTTTGAGACCTAGTTTTATTCAAGCATCATTGGGAGACAACATCAATAATAAAATTTAATTTCATCAACAACAACAAATTTTCAAAATGAAAAACTCCTGAATCAATGACATTTCGTAGCCAACTTCATATTTTGCAACTCACATCAATTTATATGTAGGACAAAATTAGAGCACTCTAAACCTACAAAAAAGGAAAACACATCAAATTCTAAAGAGGTATGTGCTAAGGTATGCATATAAGATGTGACATTATATTTCATTTAAGAATATTACATTTCTAAACTCATTGAATGATCATGATACATATATTATACAAATTGAGCAAAATTTATACTTTCTAACACTCCCTACAATCATATCCTTTGTGACCTTCCTTTGCGGTATTTTTTTGTAATATTATGTTCTTTCGTCTTATTTAATACAAATAAGGAAGTGGAAAAATTTGGCACTATCGCCTTATCATGAATTCCATATTATCATTGTCAAGTTGTGACTTATGCAAGTGTCACCACAATGCCATGTTTGTCCATGTGTCTTGCCACATCTCTTCTCGGTGTAATGATGTAAATATCAAAATGAAACGACTAAATGTGATATAAAGTGGAAGTCCAAGAGTCATACATGGAATATGAAAAGACATGAAGGATTCAAAGAGTCATAAAGAAGTAAAACAATCATGATGGTATTCCAAGAGTCACAAGGGAGGTGAATGGTCACCGCATTTGTTATATATACACCTGCATAGCTCATGCAAATGACTTTTCACCTTGACTCCTCCTACCAGGAATTAGAGAGGAATATAGTCCTTTTGTAGGAGCAAGTGGTCGCTCTAATGCTCCACTATTAGGGCTAGTAGTTTTCACTATCTTGATGTATCTTGGAACCTCTACTTCGTTCAGAAGCTCGTTGAGCCAACATACTTTCATGCGTATGTTGTAAATGTTGTAAGACTATTCTTTGAATGTTTGCAATGTATTTTTTTTTCATTTGTACTAATGAAATTGAACTATTTCAATGGCTTTCATACTTATATTGTTGAAGGTGTGTTGTATGTGTTTTAACAATCATTTTTTCTAAGTGAACTATTTTTCTAGTTGTCCAACAATTCACTTATATGTCATTCTCATGTGTCTTTTCTAGATCAATATTATTATTTTCCTTTAAAAGGTTCGGTTTTCTCTCCCCCTTTGGTAGAAGAACCTTGATACATTCTACAGTTGAAAATAAACAAGGCATATTCACTTTCTAATCTAAAAGCACCTGTACATTTCTATCTTGTGTTGAAATTTGTAGCCAAGGAAAATCTATAAGAATATATGGCAGTTGGGCCTTAGTTTTGTAAGGGATCCCACACTAAACGGTGCAAAGTCTAATTGGGAATTTTCATCGAGGAGACCCCCTTGGTTGACATATTTCTAGCACCATCAAAAAATGACACTAGAAGGAGGGACATATGACAAGTTGTTATCATTGAGTCTATTTTGAACCTCTTATCTGAAATGGCTCATCCACAAGTCATAATTCCATAATTGTTCTCTAGCCTATCCCCTGGTAAATGTTTCATCTCCATGGAACAATTTGATGATTTGTCACAATTTAATATTCATAGTGAGGGTGATACATCCCTTACCAAGCATGTATCTATTTTTCTTAAGTTTTGTGATATTATGAAATTGACTATGAAGATGTGGCTTGTATTATTTTGTCCCTCAAACTTGAAGGTCAAGTTAACCAATGGTGTCATACCCCACCACCCACCTCCATTCATTCTTCTCAACACCTCATAAAGGAGATTCATTTACCATTTGATAGATACGAGCACTGGGATGCTCTTAAAAGAATCAATCCACTAAGAATGAAATCTAACGAATTAGTTGAGGAGTTTTCTAATTGATTCCTTCACCTTTTTTGTGAATTTACAAAAGAAGACATGGATTAGGATTTCTTGAAACAAAAGTTTGAGCATTTGGTTAATATATATTTTCACGGTGAATATGAATCTCCTGATGTTTTCGCTCCTCCAACTCTCGTAAATCATGAGACACCTCTAGTTTCATAGGTGGAACCTACTATTATTTTTGTTTATTGTCCTCCTCTTTCTTCAGTTCTGATGTGTGTGCCCCCTTGCAATAATGTTGAAGTTGGGCAATCTAAAAATCAGATTGTCAATCCATCTCTTCAACCTTCATACATTTCTAATGATCTAGACCTAATGGAGGAAACCTTGGAATGGTTTGTGGAGACTAAGGTGAATATTAACTCCTCCCTTTCGCAAGATGGTATTACTACTCGTAACTTATGTCTTGAATCTGATTTGGATGCCTATCATCCTCTACCATATCTTTCTCATGACCCCTTGTCCCTTGACATGCCTAATCAATCTCTTCCAAATCTAATTAGTGAACAACTTTAAGGTACTCACATTTCGCAAATACATGAGCAAGAAGATGAATATTATTTCAACTTTTCTTCCCTTTTTCAAAGTCCTCCATGTGAATATGGTGTTTTCTCATTCTTGGTTGATATTGAATCTATTAATCTTGGTAGTCAATCAAATTTGATCAGTTTTTGTAATCAATATGAAGTCTTGGTCAACAATCATTGTGATGAGGATGACTCCATTGATATCTATGATAATGAATGCCCAAGTGCACTAACTGATCTCTCATTTTCTCAAAAATATTTTGTTTCAAAAGATTTATATCTTAAATATGTTTTGGTCAAAGAATGTTTGCCTATGAACATTTCTACCTCTTCACCTCCCTATCCCTTGTACTCTATCATTTGTAATGCATCAATTTTTGATGGATATTATCCTTGCTCTTCAAATTTGTTATCTCATGAGTTGAATCTTGAAATAACATAGGTTAGTGAGATTATCCATGATGTATAAGAAAGAAATGAAATTATAAAGCATCCATTCCATCCCTTATAATCTCTTATTTTGTATTGGGACCACTCTTCGACTCAATGTGATCATGTGATTTTTCCGATTCATATATCCTTATACTTGCAATCAGATGAATATTATGACTTGAGTAATATGTTTGTTGAATTTGAAACATCTTACTAAACCAATGATGTAGATAGTTTCCATCCAGAAAATGGTGATCCTGTTAACTTAACCAATAATATTTGTTCACATGCAATTTGTGATCTAATTTTAAAAAATATTTTTATCAGTCTTTTCAAAGTTCTAGAACTTTTCAAGAAGTCGAGGCACTTCAACTCTCATTAATGGTTGTGTCAAGTTATCGCGATCCTGGTGAAATTCCTGACCCATGTCAGATCTGAATTTTCTCATAGAATTCTTTCATTCATATTGTTTCACTGGATGAAAACTCATTCTTGATGGATTTCAGGATTTCTCGTTAAAATTTTCCTGTTTCTTGAAATCAAGTTTCTAATCATACTACTATAGTGAATTCTTCCTCATGCAAATATATTGTGTTGAATTCAGGTTTGGAGTGTATACATTTTGTGAATGTGCGGAACTATGAAGCTTATCGATTTGAAGATTACCTTTGGCCAAAGAATTCATAGATGTTGAGTTTTATTGTGGATAATCAACTCCTAGTCTCTCTTTTGAATGTCTTGATGACACAAAACATCATCTCAAGTGTTAACATGTGCTTTATTTATTGAATTAAGGATTTTTTGATCCATATCAAGTTTATGAACATGTTTTTTGGTGATAATCAAATCAAAATCCATTTGTCGATGTGTTTCGAACCATGAAGTGTGGTTCATCGTCATGAAAAGTTTAAGAACTAGATCGTGGCAGCAAGTTAAATAGAGAGACCAGTCAATCAAATGGATAGAAAGAAACAAATACTTATGACCAAATGAAATGGATACAATGGATTGGACTTCAGCTTCAACCGAATGGACAAAGTACTAGGGGAAAGATATTAAATAATTAATTAATTGTATGAATTAGTCATTTTATTTAAAACTAATTAAATATCATAAATGGTTGTTAAGGGACCCCATGAAGTAGTTGTTTCTTTCTAGCTATTTGAATGACTGGTCTCTCTATTTAACTTGTTGCCATGATCTAGTTCTTCAACTTGACCTGACGATGAACCACACTTGTTGGTTCAAAACACGTCGACAAATGGATTTTGATGTGATTATCGCTGAAAAACATGTTCATAAGTGCTTTAGTTATTTATTGAATCAAGATCCTCTTTTTCATCCATTACATCCTTACTATTTTCATATATTTTCTATACTAGAATTCTTTTTCAATTCTCCCAATGATTACGATTTTTATATAGTTTGTCACCAGTTACAGGAAAATGGTTTGTCACATTTGGTGTGTGAGGAATTTGGTTCTATTGTTTAGAGCATTTGTAGATATTTTCAAATTGATTTATATTTCTCAACTAATGACTAGGAATTTGATGCTTTAATGAACCCATGTGATCATGATTCTAGCTCTAATGACTATCATTCAACTTACCATTTTAACATCAGCACATGCGATGAAATTTTTTTACATCCTTTGATATTTATGGTTTAACATCTCACTATTTAGGTTCTGGTCAAGTAGTTGAGGCACTTCAGGCTTCATGGATGGTTATGTCATGCCCTCACTATCTCAACAAGCCCTCTAAATATGATCACAATCATTTTCCCTCACAATATTCTCATCTTGATCCCGCGCCTTTAATTAAAAATTCATCTTTTTAAGGATTTCAAGGTTTTAAAGAGGATTGTTTCAAATTTCCCAATCTAATTGTTGAATGATTAGAGCAATCTTACCTGGAAATATCCATCACAGATAACAGGTTTCATTCTCTCCTCATGCGTGCTAAGGAGTATAGTGAAGATCAAGATCTATTCATAAGAAGCCTTCAAGGTATGTTTAATTATGGTTTCCATTGAAAATGTAAGAATGTGAGCTGGTTAGAATTAGTGGCTATGATATCTTTTTGGTAACAGGAAATACCTTCAAATTCTTGTGCAAGTTATTCAACCTTTTTTCTTTTCCATTGCACACTGTTTTATATCTGTTTTAATTTATCGTATCTTTGTGTATGTAGGTCAAGAGTAGCTACGATGGCTTAGAGATTTTATTACACTTGACTTTAACCTTCTAGCTTGTTAGGTTAGGATTAGGTCTAGCTACATTCTACTTTCTCCTATATCCCACTCATCCTACATTTTCTCTCCGTAGTCTTTCTTTTGTTTTCTAACTTTTTTCTTGCATTTTGTTTTTGGTTTAGAATCCAATTGATTTTTCCCTATATTTTGTTTCCTTGTTTTATCTTGTCTTTTATTTTGTATTTTGTTTAATAAGAATTTGCATGAAAGATGCCCTGTTGGCTCAATAGGCAATGCGACAAGACTTGAAAAGGGAAATTTTGATGATGAACAATGCTTGGTTTATCTTTTTTCCTCTTCTCTATATTGGGTTATATAATTCATTCAATGATGTTACAATGGATGCTACGATACCTGCGTAAGGAAATATTTGTGTCAAACCATGATATCCATTTTAATTATGGAAACAACATGCGTATTCTTGGTTCTTTATGTTTGAGTGTTTTCCACGCTACTTTGATCTAGTATAGAAGGACAAGGGGAAAATCTAAATGAGCAAACCAATATTAGAGGTTTTACATATGCTTCTCTAAAGGAACAACTTCTTCCTCTCTCAGTAAATAGGGATCCCTATTCCACCCTCGAAATGAATAAGTTCCAATGCAAATTCCTATATAAAATAAATAAAGTGTGAAATAAGAGAAAGTCTTCTTGCGTAGGGAGTTGAGGCAAGAAACTATGTCGGAGTACCATTCAGGCTCGTTAGTAGTAGAGAAATTTTGTGTTCCTAAAATGACTTCCTCAGGGTAATGTCTAGGCCTGCCAGTAGTGGAGAAACACCAGAGATGAAAAACTATACTCTGAAAATCTAAGGATCGTCAATAAAATTACCCTTCTCCTTATTCGAACCATTATGATATCATTGGTCTTATGTTTTTATTCAACCGAGAAAAGAGGAAGGGGACTATGCTTTACACACGAGGTAAGTGGGGAAGCCAAAGTAATCTTTAATGATGAATCAATACTTCCTACGAAATTAGACCTTGTACACAAAACTAAACCAAGGTAGAGAAGTTGGAGTTCTACGAGTGTGTCACCAAGTGTTGTTGTTGTGACAACACCCTCCAAATTTTTTACTACGCTTAAATTTTGGAGCCTACTGTGGATCTTGCAATTGATCATTTCATAGTCACTTCTTGGTTGGTTGATGATTTTTTAAGTCATTTATCTCTCTTCTTGAATTCTAAGTGTCAGAGTAACTTAGTGTTAGGATATTCCGACACATAGGAAATAGTTAAGTTCAACTTGGTCTAGTATAGAGTTAGGTATAGAGTTAGGTAAAGTGTGTTTCTTTACCGTTGTACATTTTGTAACTTACAATCCGACGGCCACGATATGTAGTGATCCGACGGTTCATTCTCTCCTCGGTATTACCGACACTTGATCCGTGGCTTGACACCCGATTGGTCCATGAATTCTATTTAAAGCGCATGGAGGGTCATTTGTAGGTTAACCGTGCATGAGAGAGGCTTATGTAAATTTTCATTCTTTTATTAATAAATTGCCTGTAGTAGCCACGTTGGCGCAGGCCGTGGACTGTTTCCCTCTCTGAGGTTTTTAACCACGTCAAAATACTGGTGTATTGTCTGTGATCTGTTTGTGAGCGGTTTCCTTTTGGTATTCTATCTGAGGAACTTACCCTGTAAATTCCTACATGGTATCAGAGCTATTTGAGGGCCGCGTCCGTTGGTGATCCAAATCTGAAGCCGGTAGAACTGCATGCGGTTGTCGTTTCCTAGATCTACTATTTCTGACTGATTTCAGGCCGAGAGGACTGCTCTGTTGTGTTCGGAGCATCTGTTCCAGTGAGGAACCCCTTTCGTTTCACGCGAAAAGGTTTCCGGTAGCCCTATCTGCATCATTTTTAAGATCTGGAGGTATACAGTCTTTATTTGCAGTTTACTGTTATTTTCTCTCTGCTTATTTCGGTTTCGGTTTATTTAGCTTTTTTTTAACTGGATCTATACCTTTCATTTCTGCGTATGCTCTTTGCCCTGCGACTCTGTGCGATCTGGGCAAATCAGAAACAGAAAGGAAGGATTTTTTTCTCATGCGTTTGCTCTTTTCCCTGCACCTTAGTGTGATCTCAAAAAATCAGAAACATTGAGAAAAATATTTAGTTTTTCGGCTAAAGCTATTTTTTTTTTTAAATATTTAGTTTTTTGGGTAAAGCTAACTTCGAGCCAGAAGGTTCTTTTTTCTTTGCATGTCTGTGTTGGGTTTTGTGTTTTGTGTTTTGTAGGGAAAAAGAGGTTTCTCAAGGCAAGCACGCAAACCAAAGCCCCCCCC
>APFE030288768.1:0-20032 GCA_000404065.3 Pinus taeda | reverse complement strand
ATATATATATTCGCATTTCCCCGTTTCCTTAAATTTGGGGAGGTCGTGTTTCGTATCGCTTCCTGTTTCAGAAACTCATTTCCGTTTCCCCGTTTCGTGCAACTTAGGTCATAGAGCATTCTCTGAACTTAAAAGATTGTTGACCAGTGCACCAATCTTGTGAGTACCTGATATGGACAAAGACTTTACTGTGTGTACTGATGCATCCAAACAAGGATTAGGTGCAGTATTAATGCAAGACAAAGGAGTAATAGCGTATGCCTCAAAAATTTAAAGCTTCATGAAGAACTCTACGCCAGACAGGATTTAGAGTTAGCCGCTGTAGTGCTAGCTTTAAAGATATGGAGACACTATCTAGTAGGGAGGAGCTTTATGCTCAAAAGCGACCACCAAAGTTTATAATATCTGTTTACTCAAAGAGACTTGAATGCTAGGCAAAGACGATGGAGTGAATTCTTAAGTTATATGACTTTGGAAATTCATATATTAAAGGAAAAAAGAATGTAGTGGCAGATGCTTTAAGTAGAAGACCTCGTATATTTTCCTTGATACCTATCAAGGTAGACTTGAGGAAACGAGTACTAGAACATCTCTTGAGAGACAACTAGTATTTAAAAATAAGATTTGGACTTGATAGTAAAAATCCAAAGGAACCTAAGTTTGAAGGATATGAACTAGAAACTGATGGAATTTTGTGGTTCCATGGAAGGATGTGCATTCCTGATAATGGGGATCTCCGAAACACCATCCTTAAGGAAGCCCATAGAGCATTGTATTGTGCACAAATTGGTGTAAAGAAAATGTATGCTGATACAAAGAAACTCTTTTTTTGGGTAGTCATGAAACACGATATTATTCAATTCGTTGCAAAATGTCTCGAATGTCAGCAAGTGAAGGCTGATCATTGTCATCCAACAGGTCTCCTACAACCTCACGACATTCCTATGATCAAATGGAAGATAATTTCTATGGATTTTATCATTGGGCTACCTCTTACTACATAAAGGCATAATTCCATTCTGGTTCTGGTGGATAATTTAAGGAAAAACACCCATTTCATTCCCTTAAGAGATACTTATGAAGTTAGTGATGTAGCTCGGGTATTTATAAATGAAATTATTAGATTTCATGGAGTACCTAAGAAGATCATATCAGATAGAGAATCACGATTTACTTCAAGATTTTGGACTTGTATGCAGTCAGCCTAGGAACTCAACTAAATTTAAGTACAACTTATTATCCTGAGATTGATGGACAAACAAAAAGGGTGAACCAAGTGCTAGAAGATATGCTAAGGATGTATGTTATGTATCAACAAAACATTGGGAAAAGTACTTACCCTCCATTGAATTTGAATACAATAACAGTTAGCACAGTTCAATCGGGATGCTTCCATTTGAAGCATTGTACGACAGACCTTATAGAACACCGTTAAGCTGGGATAGGTTAGAAGATCGGGTAATAGTGGGACCAGGATTAATTCAAGAGATGAAAGAATAAGTAAAACAAATTTGAAAAAGGCACAAGATAGACAAAAGAGTTATGCTAATGATCAAAGAATAGATAGGAATTGTGAAGTAGGAGATCAGGTTTTCGTCTGCATTAGACCAAATAAAAGCACCATCCGAATTGGAAAAGGGACAAAGTTGTCACCCTGATTTATTGGGTTATTCAAAATCCTGGAAAAGTTGTACTTGTCGCCTATTGTCTTGCATTGTCTCCCCACTTTCATAAAATTCATAATGTATTTCATGTATCTATATTAAGGCATTACATATCTGACAAATCTTATAACTTTCAATGGAAAGAACTGTAGGTATTAGATGAAGGAATCATTTTGGTCGAACCATTATGTATACTGGAACGTAGGGTTTGACAGATGAGCAATCACTTAGTAGACCAAATTAAAGTCCAATGGGACAAGTATACCTTTGGATCGATTACCTAGGAAAATACAGAGACCATTGTTGGAAATACCCCAACTTGTGCTAATTTTGAGGAACTTCAAACCTTGCTTTGTATATATTTCCCTTATTTGAATTGGATACTTAAGATTATTATTATGGATTATCACATGCAAAAATGAATTTTTATTTTGCCTTGTACATGGTATATGTTATCTGCTTAACTCTGCTAGTACATGGATACCAATATGAAATATGTAGTTTAATTAACATTGTTGGAATATAGATACCAATATGAAGTTCATATTTGATTAACCTTACTATGAAATCTAAATTATGAATTTTGTTATGGATGAGATATCTATAATTTTATTTCATACCTGCATATCGACATGATTGATGAGATGGAAATAAAAGAATGACTACATTTTAATATAAAAACTAATTTACAGATATATGAGCTGGATATGGCCAAGTACGTTAATGTAAACATAAAGATCAATATTATAGATAGAAACATATATGAAATACAAAGAAAATGTTATTTAAATACAATTTATTTTGAATACATTTATACATATGTTATAATATGTGGACAAGTGTTTACATTGTAGATAACATTGTTACCCATTAGGGGAATTTTGGGGTCTAAAATGAACCTCCTAAGGAAATTATAAAATAATAGTGGAAATAATAAAATAAGATTAGATTACACCATAAAATTTTAGGGGGAAAAAAGAAATCTTTTTTTTTTTTCAACTCATATTTTCAACTTATCTCCATATGGGTTTACTCAAATTTTGAGTGGAAACACTCGTTGGATGCATAATTTGATCTCTCATCCAAGGAGTACCCATGTTGCATACTTTTGATGGACCCTGCCACACGAAAAATGAGAAATACATGAAAAAACGCGATTGCAATCACGTTTTTGATGTATTTCTCATTTTTCGTGTAGCGGGGTCCATCGAAAGTATATGCAACATGGGTACTCATTGGATGAGGAATTAAATTTTGCATCCAACAAGTACTCCCGCTCGAAATTTGTGTAAAAACCTTAGGAAGATAAGTTGAAAATACGAATTGAAAAAATAGTTTTATTATTTTATTACTTTTTATTATTTTTATTTTTTTACTCTAAAAAATGGTGAATCATCCCCATGGTTGACATCATCATCTTGAATCCTGTTGGTTCTTATAAAGTTTATTTTGGTTGTACATTTTTCTTAGGAGGCCCATTTTAGACCTCCAAAGTTCTCTAATGATAACGGCCAAGTGATGACAAAATTTCAAGAACAATTAAAATTCAATGAGATTCCATGATAGGGTGTTGACCCTGGTTCTACTGAGAGGGGTAGATGTGTTGCCCACCATTTATCCTCCAAAACTTGGAGTCATGGGAGGATTGTACGAATCATGCTCCCCTAGATGTGTGATGATGACTGCCAGATGTTTAATGAGTAAGCACATCGATATAGTCGACATCGTCACCCTTGAGATTTATGAATGGGTAGATAAGTACAACGGATGCCATGGCATATTCTAGTAGAGGACAGATAGGATGGGAGCGGAAGAGATTAAGGAGGATAGGATGATTTTAGAATAGCTTGGGAACCTAGGTGAGTAGGGTTTGACAATTAAAATTATAACCAATAAATGTTCAAAATACAAAATTTAAGTGTTCTCACAATTTCACAATCCTTACATACCCTAAAATAACTATCGATACATTATATAAACCCTAACTTTGGGACAAAGTTTTAAGAAGGGGTGTATGTAGTGACCTACCTACAATTACAAACAAAATGTGAATATTAGTGTGCATATGAGCATTCATATGATAGCTGCATATGCATGTACCACATGTATTATACTAGTATACATAACAACTAATATTGAAAAATATCTAAGTTAGATTAATAAATCAATTATCAAAGTAAATTCCTAACTCACTATAATATAATAAATATATCAAGTGGAGCCTTTGATATATATCACCCGTATGTTGATTTTTGATAGCATTGGATGTGCTCTAAGTCTCAAATTTTGCAGGGAGGGTTGGGCACATGTATTCCAAAGAACCAAGAAAGCGTTTTGGGAAATTCCACCCGGAGACAGTTTTATTAAAAGAATTAATTATTTTTAATGGGACCCTAAGTCTAAACTTAGGAAAATAAAATAATTAATGGGTATTAATCTAACTATGGGTGTAACTTCTAGAAGAACCCGAGGATCAAGCAAAAATAATTTTAGCCATTGATTAGCTTCTAATCTGGGCCGTTGAATGTCAACGAGGAAATTATATAAGGAAGCTTGACGGTCATTTGGAACACACATAGGGAGTTGATTAGTCAGATCGAATCGCTGAAGCTAGAGGCAACGCAATGATTTGTAGTGATCACGCAGCGAGGGACAGAGGGAGTTTTGGCTAGAGGATCTTCTCCGGAGCCAAGAATACTTAGCAGAGATGCAGAGAGACACACAAAGGAGGCAACGCAAAAGCTAGAGAGGGTGACATAGAGCCAGGAAGGGCTCACACAGGCCCCACACAGAGCCTCCACGTAGAAGTACGAATTTGCTGAGGAGGTTGACATTTCTGAGCCGAGAGGGCTGGAATCAACTCCTGGAAGAAAATCGATCTCCAACAAAGGTGACGCAGGGCGTTAGAGGTTGATGCAGGGCCCACACAGGGGCAATGCAAAAGTAGTCGGAGACTCGTTGGTTCAGTTGCCGGATCAGCCGAGACTTGCAGTGTAGGGTGAGGTAATCTCATTAGTTTCTCTCGTCGAGTGATATTCTCTGTAATTGGATTGCAGAGAAGGCATCTAGTAGTTGTATTCATAAATACTTTAGCTTAATAATAAAAACCCTCAAATCCACTGAACCAATTTTCCCAAGGACATTTGTCTAAAAACAATACTCAACAGAGAAGTAGAGAGACACATAGAGGAGGCAGTGCAAAAGCTAGAGAAGGTGATGCAGAGTAAGGAAGGGCTCACGCAGAGCAGCGTAGAGACTCCACGCAGAAGTCTGAATTTGCTGAGGAGGCTTTCTGAGCCGGGAGGGCTAGGATTAGCTCTTGCAAGCAAATCGATATCCAACAGAGGTGACACAGGGCCTTAGAGGCTGACACAGGGCCCACGCAGGGGCAATGCAGAAGTAGCCAGGGACTTGTTGGTTCAACTGCTGGATCAACCAAGACTTGCAGTGTAGGTTGAGGTAACCTTACTAGTTTCTCTTGTCGAGTGATATTCTTTGTAACTGGATTGCTGAGAAGGCATCTAGTAGTTGTATTCAGAAATACTTCAGCTTAATAAAAACCCTTAGATCCGCTGCACTGGTTTTCCTGCATTCCGCTGCACTGGTTTTCCTGCATTGGTTTTTTCCGAGGACATTTGTCCAAAAACAACTGTGTCAATTGTGTGTATCTTTATCTATTGTTCAGTTTCTTGTTTCGACATATTATTTAATGGTGTAGGCTGCAATGTATGTATTTCGATGTTTGCCGTAGGAAATTGCAAATAACTTGTTCATATAAATCTAACAGGTAGAAAATATATCATCAATGTTGCAATAGGAATTCCTGACTTTAAGGATTTTTCACACCGTATATTATAAATATATAATAATGAAATATATAATACAAATTAAACTTATTTGAATTATAATAAAAATAAAGTAGAATTATAAAAATTTATAATAAAAATAATTAACTTATTATAAACATTTGTTTTAGAACTAAACAAAAGAATATAATATAAAAACTTTTTAATCAAAGAAATAAAGGTGCAAACCCTCAATTCCATGAGTCACGTAAAATATATATATATATAATATAAATATATATATATATATATTATATAATATATATATAAACGCAAGAAGACATAGAGACGAGAGTCATAAAAGACATTGCAGGTGTCAAATAATGGAGAGGAGATGAGAAGATAATAGGTAGGGGCAGTGGAGAGCTAAGACGGTGGAATTGAGCTTGTAAAAGGAGATTTTACAGAGGAAATTGGGGGAAGGAGATATTTACAGAGAGGAGGTTTTCTAACAAAAGTCACTACAAAGGGAATTCAGCTTTAATTATTCTTGAATTTTTGTGCATGGGGGCCAAAGTACCTCGAATTTGAAGTACTTTGGAGCTGGGTATCGAGATTTTGCTCAGCTTGGCAGGGAGGTTTGGATAGTTTTGGTAACAAGGGAGTGAGAGCGAGAGCAATGACAGAGCAAAAACATCTTCAACCACAGAAATCCAGGTAGGTACTCAATCACAAAATTTATAAATTTTGATTGAGTAATTACACCGTCAGTAGTATACTATGAGCATTAATTCTGGCTATACTTTGTTAAATTCCTAATTTAGGGCCTCACACACTGGTCAGTGGTATCAGAGGTTCAATATCATTAAAATTTTTCTATTTCTAAATTCCGGGATATACACATGTCGAAGATCAGGTGCTATGGCTGTCATGAGTTTGGCCATTACCATGACAATTTCCCAGACAAGAGGAACAGTTGCAAGAAGGGCGACTAGCAGACAACAACATTCACATATGAGCTTTGCATATAGATAGAGAATGAGTTTACACTCATCGTTTGTAGTAGCAATCAAGGAGAGCTATTGCATAGTGGAATGGGCCATGAGGTGGCAAGTGTTCTAGATGCAAGCATGAAGAACGATGGTGTACAATGTAGAACACCTTCCTCGCTAAGAGGGAGTGTAGGTTGATGTAGCTCAGACATGTGTTCTAGCCTCAGGTGGTGTCAGTGGGGCTTGGAACATAAGAGCAAAAAATATCTCCAAGCCCAAGTTATTATTTTGAATTTAAATGTCTTATTTATATTAATTAATCAGTTTTAGTTATTTTCCTAAGTTTTAACTTAGGGAAATCGATTAGTTAATTAGTAATAATTGAGACATGATTGATTTTCCTTTAGAGACTTCTAGAAAAGTTTCTATGCGATCTTCGCCTTTGATTAGATCATTTCAGATCTAGATCTTGGCCGTTGATTTCTCAATGAGAGATTATAAAGGGAATGGATGGGAAACCATACAAATCAATGATCACTGCGAATGGGGTTTGACACCAGCGAGGGTTTCAGCAATAGTTGAAGCAATGAATATTTTCCGGGGGTTTCTTTCATTAGTATTCTTCTAGTTTCCGAGATCCAGAGGAAGAATTCTTCCACAGTGTTTCTGTAGATATGGAGGCCGTGGGGATTCCAAGATGGTCATGTTCTCTTTGAGAGAGGCCAAGATTCTTTGTGGAGGCCGAGATTTCCAGGATGAGGTTGTACAAGATTTCCAAGTGGGTCGTATTGTTAATTTTTCTATGTTCTATGTTGTAACAATCACTTATAACAATTCTTCTTCCAATAGCAATCAATTATCCAAGATATTTTCAATCACCCAGTAACAATAAACAATGACAACCAAGAATAGTAGGGTCACAAATATTTTAGTCAAAGACCAGGGAAAAATCCTTTCCAAATTCTTCTTCTATTAGATTGTCATCAAATGTTTAGTAGAGAGATACATAGTCCAAGTACATCAACAACTAGTCATAGGTAAAAGCCTTGACCAGCCAGGTCAACCAACCAATATCCTATCAATTTTGAGTATAAAAGTCAAATCTGGTCAAACTTCAATTCTGCAATATTTAGTCAAAGTCAATAGCAGTGGACGTAGCCCTAACTAGTTGAAAATCAATGGTCAAATACGCTCTAAAAAGTTCGATCAACTTGTCAAAGAATGCAGCCTTCCTTGCTTGGCCAAAAGTCTGCTCACAAAATTTGGTCAAAGTCAAAGTTTGACTTGCCAAAACATTAGCTTAGAAACTATAGTCAACGTGGGTCAAAGTGCCTAGAAAAATTTGGTCTTGATTTATAGAACATGCGCTAAAACAATACTTAAAAATTCAACACATGAACAAAAAATTAGAACACCAGAGGAAAAATGCACCAAATTTTGAATCTTTTATTAATCTTTGTACTAAATAGAGCGCATATAAGTT
The DNA here is from genome assembly GCA_000404065.3 of Pinus taeda. Lineage (NCBI taxonomy): Eukaryota > Viridiplantae > Streptophyta > Pinopsida > Pinales > Pinaceae > Pinus > Pinus taeda. The sequence continues at coordinate 12,108 of APFE030288768.1, read as the reverse complement.
GGGAAAGAGTAACCCGGGCTTGCTACAACAAGCAAAGTAAAACACATGTTGTAATCTTGCTGCCCAAGTGTTGGAATGTCCTCTCTCAAAGCCCTATGCAAGCACAAAATTTTATTGCTGCTGGTGTTGGGAGAAATTGAGAAACTTACCTCACATATGCTCATAAATCACTATAATTACAACTAGTACCTCTTCTCAATCAACTCCACAAAATCGAAAAAGGAATAAGCCTCTATCTAATACCTCAGAAAACCCACAAAAATGTTGCTTACAACCCAACTCCTCCTGTACGTGTTGTCGCTCAATTTGTGCATAGACATGCGACAACGCTCAAAGTAGGGGCTATCACTTTGATCCTTGCCCTCTCCTTTTAAGCTAACTCCTAAATACAGGGTAAGGGGGGTAGTCCTTATGGATGAGAAGATGAACAACTTGTTGGGAACCGACAAGTGAAGGAGACACAACTGAATGACCTAGAAACTTGGTTGAGGTTAAGCGACAAGTATGATTATTAAGCACAATTTGATTAGATTTCTTAGGATTATAAGTTAAAAACCAACGTCTTTAAAGATTAATTACTCGCACAATATGAATTAAATTTCCAAGTCTCTGGATGAACAATTGCTGCATGCAAATTCTATCCTAGATGAATTGTAGGACCTAAATCTATGTGAGATGCAAGATCTTGGTAGATTTTAATCTAGTCTAGGTGAATCCTTCTCCTTAATTCTTTTGAAACTAGTGTCAAACGCAAGTTGTAGACAAAAGTGCAAGGGAAGGAGGCTAAGGCCTCATTAACGATATCTCCCGTGGAGTTCTAACTGACCAAGTGCTTCTGTTCCTACAAGGGATTGCCACAAGAGGATTGCAAGGTCACTGTCTTAACTGCGAATGAGGATTTGGACTTCTCAAATTGTTTGAAGAAGGTAGTCCTATCTACTTACAACCAAGCTTATGCTTGGAGGTAAATTTTAGTAATGCACTTCTAACTTAGACTGAAGATGCAAGACATAAGTAATTGCTTCAATGAGATTATTGATAAATGCTCCAATGTAAGAAGATTAAATTTCTTGAAGTCGGAGTTCTCACAATGATGTTTCTTAAACACAAGATGATAAGAGAAATACAAACAAATAAATGGAACACTTAGAGAGCAATTAGAGACTATCCCAATGAAACAAGACTAGCAATTCCAATTAGAAGAGCTTCTTAGAGTTTATTAATGTGTTATTTAAGATCTCATTTAAGTCTTCTTATGTTATTTAAACAATTAGATAGAAGAACAAGATTAATGAACCAAATAGATGATCTTAAAAATAAAAATGACAACTGCCAATAAGCACAATAAGAGATTGCTAACGATGAGCTTTAATAAAACTAATGACAACACAAAAATGAGATGCCAAGAATGCAAAGTGATATAGTGACAATACAAGGATGCAAGTGCAAGGTTAGTATGCTAGAGAGAGTAGCTAAGATATGCTCTGTGTTGCCACCTCGCTTGTGTTGAAATACGTAACTAGATTCGATCTTCATAATGACATATATAATCGTTATATTATGTATTTAATGAAAAGAGAAAAATAAATTTATTATTTGTATTCTTGAGGCATGGGTTTCATGCTCAAGGGAAATTTTTTTTTTAGGTAAAACACCCATTGAGTGCTTCTAGGTTTGTCATAAAGTCAATTGAGTCATTGTCATGTATTGAAGATCCATTTGGTCATGTTACATATTGTAAAGAAAATTTATTAAGTCAAAATTGAGTCAAAAGACCCTCCAAGACCTCATCATGGCACAAAGATCAAGTCGGCCCACATGAAGGGACAAGTCGGCCTCAAGATAGCAATTTGTACCCCACACAAGTCTATAAATAAGAAGGAATTCGACCTCCTTTGCACACTCACTCAAGCAAGTGCAATCTTCTCAAGATAGAAGCTGGAAAATGACAAAGAAGAAGAAGAAGATCAAGATCAAAGTTTCTGGGCCTCTCTCTCTCTCTCTATCTTTTGTTAGGGTTTCTACAGTTTCTGGGCTAGACGAAATTCTGAAGTTGCAAGTTCGAAGTTGTGAAGATGCCTCTAGATCGAAGCTGCATCATGGTCGAAGCTATGAAGCTGCTAGTTCAATGTTGTTGAATGCTGACGCTGCTAGGTCGAAGTTTGTTGTTGGAAAGAAAGCTCATCAAGAAGGAAGGATGACTTGGTCTTTTAGGGACTTGGTGAAGGGTCATAGGTCTTGGAATTCATCAATTGAAGTTCTATAAGAAGAGAAGGATTTTGATGGGTTCTCCATTCAGTTGGAGAGGTTTTGGACTTGGCTGATCGCGTATATCTTGTGTCCTATTGTCTCATTGTTCTTTATGATTTGGGAGCTATTTGATGATAGATAAGACTAATAATAATAAAGGAAAGAAGAAGTTAATTTAGTAAAGTAAAAATACATCACAAGCAATTATCAGAGTAAGAGAAATCATCTACACTTGTTGCCCCCTAGATTTCTCAACATGGTTTTAGAGCTAAGGTGACTACATCAAGGAAGGGCAACACGAAGAAGGATTACTCTAGGGCCGAAGTATAAAGAGATCATCTTGGAAATATCAAGAGCATCAATCATAAAGAAGGACTAACCCTCTCATCATATTGAAAGGGAATAATTAAGAGCATCAAAGAAGACCTCAAAGCCCTAGCTCATCCAAGGAAGGGTTCCTCACTTGAAGTGTTCTTGCGAATCTCACACATCCTACAATCATTATCACAAGGAAGGAAGAGAAAAGCACTTTTGGGTTTGTTTTTCTGGGCTATATTCTCCACACATGCAAAGTATTAAGACATCCTTCTTTAACAAGAAGTATTGAATTGCAACCACCATCAAGGATGAAGTTCTGTGCCAACAAAGGTCTCCTTTGCAAGCTGAAATAATAAGAAAAAGAAGTCAAGTCAAGAGAAGTAGAAAGGAGGCAAATTTGTCCATCTTCTAGCCACACGAGTGAACTAGGGTTATTGCAGGAAAAACCGAAATTACAAAATTGCTACATCAAGTCGAAATTTTGAAGAAGGGTCGAGATTTGAGGTTGTGAAACAAGTTTAACTAGCGTTGTCTTGAAGGAAGAAAGGCAGGAAAAAGTGTTGTCATCATCATCAAGAAGTCAATGTGATCTCCCTTTGAGCTAAGGATCACTTTTGAAGAAAGACATCTTCACCAAGAAGACATCTTCTATTATCTACATCATTATCAAAATCAAGGCAGGGAAAAGTGTTGTCATCATCATCAAGAAGTCAATGTGATCTCCCTTTGAGCCAAGGATCACTTTTGAAGAAAGACATCTTCTATTATCTACATCATGATCAAAATCAAGAAGGCATCAAGTTGAAAATTTCATCATCTTTATCTCTATATCTATATTTATCTATCAAAATGACTTCATTTTGCAAAGAAAGCAACAAATTGGCTGGGTCGGCAAAATTTTCTTGCATGGAAGAATAGGATAGATTTGATCTTGATAGAAAATGAAGTTGTTGGTCATGTTAAGGGTTTAATTGTCGAACCACTGAAAGAAGAAGCTCAAGCTCTACAAGATGAAGATATCAAAAGAAAAAAGAATAGCCTCATACTTTATGAGGGTGTCAGAAATAAGAAGACCAACTCCAAGAGTTGGGAGAAATAATGTTTGACAAGGAAATGACTACCATAGTGCTCAATGCACTAACAAAGGAATGAGGCAACTTCACATCAAGCATCTATGAGAAGAAGGAAGCTACTCCATTCAATGAACTATGGTCATTGTGCAAAATTGAAGAAACCAGGCTAAAGGAAAAAATTGATGTAGGACCAAGCAAGCAATTTCAAACTTTTACTACCATGGCTAGAAGAAAAAGGGAAGTTTGGGAAGCTTGGTCCTCAGAAAAAGAAGAAGAACATGTTGAAGGTTCAATGCTATGGGTGTCATGAATATGGGCACTACAAGTGAGATTGTCCAAAGGTTAAGACAGACAACAACCAAAGAGGAAGGGAAAAAGCCCATACCACTAAAGAAGTGGAAGAAGTTGAAAAGAAGAAATTCAAGAAGGCGGAAGTAAGAGATCTCTACTATGCTCGAGATAATCTTCCTCACCTAGTTCCTTTCAAGTTTATGTTTCAAGTTTTTTGTTGTGAAGTATAACTATCATGGTAGAAGTCATTAGAAGCATGATAGGATGCATCATGTTAAGAAATGGCATCATAGAAACATACGATTGAAAGCAAGAGCTCGTGACATCATCATAAACAAGCATGAAAGATAACTAAAATAGAAGTCTATGGTTGTTACCTATAGAAGGATGTAGCTCTTGGTAACCTCATTGGAAGTGTAAGTAGTACTTATGGGAAAAAGAAAGTCATCTAGTATGAAGCTCATTATACCAATGTGGAAAAAGTCGAAGTCGGGATTAAATAGGCAAGGGTCCAAAAGTTGAAAAACTCGTTAAAGTCGGGGTTTTTTTTGAAAAAGTCAGCAAAAATAAAAAAAACACAAAAATAGTCTTTTTTTTTTTTTTTAGCATCTAGAGTATCCACAACATCAAATAAATGCATTTCCACAAAAACATGTAAAGAAAGCTAATATATAATATGTATATGAAGTCTAGTGCTATATCACTTATCAAAATAGTGAATCAACTCTTGAATCTTGAGTCTTGTTTGAGTTTCAACTCTCAAGATTCAATATATCAACAAAAATATAATAATGTATATCATGAGTCAACTACATGTCTTAAAGTCATCAGTCACTGAGATCCTCTGCCCCTTTTACAGGAATAGGGAATGGCTTTTCCTTTTCCTCTAGAGGAAGAAGGCCTAGCCCCTGGAAATACAAATGGAGTTAGTCGTCCTCTAGAAGCCGATGAAAGAGGTGGCCTTTGTCCTATGCTGGTGCTGCCCATCCTAGATAGTGTCACCTCCTCCTCATCATCTTCATCTAGCTTTGCCTCTTGACCCTGTTGCTGCTCCTCCTCCTCTACCTCTGGCTCTCCCTCACCTGCAACTGCCACCTTCTCTGGATCCACATTTAACCAATCCGAGATCGACTCCATGGTTGGCCTCTTAGTCTTGACCCTCCATGCAACAGTGGTATCAATATTGGCCAATGAGATGGCTTCCACATTAGGAGGTTTTTGAAGTTGTCTCACTCACAATCGAAGATTGTAGTAGACGTAGACCATGTCGTTGAGGTGTTGGGACTCCAATCTGTATTAGGGTCATAGATTGTAAATTAGTACTTAGAAAATTTAAGTATTAAAAATAATCAAATGAATTAAAAAAAATAATTTGAATTTTTTTACCTGTTGTGCTTTTTGCTGTGTATTTTGTCAAATACACTCCAGTTGCACTCACACCCAGAGGAACTGCAAGTTTGGCTGAGGACTCGAATGGCAAGCTTTTGGAGATGAGGTACTCTACCACCATAGCTTGTCCACCAAGTATCTACAAGTTAAAAGAAAAATGAGAAACATAAAAAACGTTGAAATTTAAAACTTGAAAGTTTGAAACAAACTGAAGCTCACCTGGCATTTTGGTCGTCCTATTCTTAATAGCCATGGTAAAACCAAATGTGCCACCTCCCATCCTATATACCTCCATTTCTTTAGAAATATCTTCACGTTCTTGCTCAAATGCCACCATTCTCTCAACACAAGTGAAGAGTCCATCCATCACCTTGGCATCAAATCTGAAACCACAGGCTTACGCAAATGTGGGGTTGAGGTAGATACCTACAGCATGAAAAGGGCGATGGAGGGTATTGTTCCATCGCTCATCATTCACTCTCCATATGTCCTGTTGTTTCTCTAACCCCTCGTCTCTCTTATCTTCATAATAAGCACGAATGGCTTCTTTGGCCCTATCCATGGTTTCATACAAGTAGCTCATTGCGGGCTTGTCTCCATCAACCAACCGAAGAACCCTTACCAAAGGTTCTGAAATGGTACACACCTCCTCTACTCTTGCCCAAAAGCTTTGATCATATGAAACTAGTTTGCATATGCACTCTCCCTCCGGTTTGCGGCTAATAGATAAAGCACGCCAATCTAGTGAAAGAAACATGCTCTTAACATCCCACATAGAATTCAATAGAGACTGAAGAGATATGAATGTAGTGGAAAATCGTGTAATGGCAAGAGTCAAGACGCACCAACTCTTTGTTGTTGGTGAATCTTCTCATCAAGCTAAGCACAAATGCATGATTATATATAAATTTTGTTATGCTCATGGATTATTCAACAATATCCCTCACAATAGGAATCTTACCTATATCATCCAACATCAAGTCAATGCAATGAGCAACATAAGGTGTCCAAAACTAGTTAGGATACCTCTCCATAAGCAACTTGCCAGCTGCAATATAATTTGTAGCGTTGCCCATTATGACTTGGACAACATTGCTTGGTCCTACTTCCTGAATGAAGATGTTCAACAACTCACATAATAAACGTGCATCTTTAATGTGTGTAGATGCATCAATAGATTTCATAAACATTGCCCCCTTGGGGCAACTAACCAAGAAGTTAAGAAGGGTCCTACCCTTTTGGTCAATCCAACGATCTGACATGATTGTGCATCCAGTGTGTTCCCATGATGCCCTAAACTCCTCCAATCTAGAAGTGAAATCAGTGTTTTCATCTTGGAGAAGAGGCCCTCTCAATTCTGCAAAGGTGGGGGCTTTGTACCCCAGGCCAACGACAACAAGAACATCAAACATAGGTTGGTAGAATGGGTTTGTCTTGGCAATGTTGAAACAAACATCACTCCATAGAAAACACTTACTGACAAACCTGTCAGCTTCTGCCTTTTCCTTTTTTTTAAGTGTCGATTTGATGCCAGGTTGTGCACTAGGTTTGGTTCTAGGAACAAAAAAAGATGAGAAAGTTGAGGGGTTGGGACATATGGGTGTGGAAGGTGATGCTGAAGCAACACTCTCACTTCCCCCCACTGTTGAGGGCCCTACAGGTTGGATTTTTATTGTTGCCTTGGTGTCTTTGCCCTCTTCTTTATCCATCATCGATTTAATGGCATGTCGGATGATTTCTGGAGATGTATTTGGGGAAAAGTCTACATTTTACCTTGGAATTTGCCCCAAATCAAATTTTAATTTGTTGATACCTCCTGACATATGCTTGCCACACAACTTGCAAGTCAAATACATTCTATTGGTCCCCCCAAATTCGTGTATAGTATCAGGTTCACCATATTCCCACATATTGTCCAAAAGCCTTGGCATTTTGTTTTAAACTTTGAACTTGAATTTCAACCCGGGCACAAAAAAATTTGAAAAAAATTAAAAATTTCCCATCACATAAGAAGTAAAGACAAATGCAATTGTTTATTTTAGATTTTAAATGCCTCTTCTCACTAACTTGAACCCACTCAGATTCAATAAACAAGGGTTTGGGTTTTTGTCATTTGATTCTTGAAAGTTGAAGTTTTGCTTCAATCTAGATTCTAAACAATGTTTTGATTCAAAATTCTAGGCAGAAATAAGATAAAAACAAACTAATAGAATTATAGAAAAATTTAAGAAGCCATTTGTGTAACAAGGACTAAGAGAGAAATTAAAATACATACCTGGCAGCAGCAATTTGGCACTTTGAATCTCTCACGTTGAGCAGTGGACAAATCTCCAAATCCCCATGACAAAACTAGCAAATCTCCTCCTCTTGGGCAATGGCAAACAACTACTCCCTCCATAGGGACAAATGGGAGCAAAAACAACAAACAAATGTGTTTTTTTCTCCCTTTTCGGCTTCTTATCCGCAACCTGGGAAAGAGGGATGATTTTTTTCGATCGACTCCCAATAAAATCAGGATTAATTCGATTTATTCCCGATTTTTTTGTCAGTGAAAAAGTCGGGAAAAATTCGGCCAATTTAATCATTTTGATGAAAAAATCGGATTTTTGGGATTTAATCTTGATTTTTTGTCGACTTTTTCCACACTGCATTGCACATCATTCAAAAGGATCATTTGTAGGATGAGGATGATCAAGATCCTCCGTTGGAATCTTCATTGGAAGGTTCACCTTGTGGAAGAAGTGTCTCGCCGGGAATTCCAACTTGTATGGGATTCATGGGATGATGGTTTGATGTCAAAAGAAGCGTAGCGGGTTAAGGGATTAAAGTTCTTTCAATCAAGGAAGCTACCAAAGGAAGTCTAGATGACCAAAAGAAAGAGATGACGTATGTATGCTCGTACTTGATAAAATAGAGTCATGTCATATAGTTGCAGATATCATGAATGAGTGCTCTACAACAAGAGCATGATCAAAAGAAAGAATCTCCTGTTGTGAAAGAACATTGACTAGATGATGAAATGAACATAATATGTCCTCATATGACATATTAGGTGGTTGACAAAGTTGAAGGAACTATGATTGAAAGTTCCCGGGAGGAAATATGTGAATACAGAAAGGAAGAGATCATGAAAAATGAAACTATGGAGAAGGAAATCAACATCCAAGGACTAGAAGATTTGACTATGATATTTCCATGGGAAAGTTATGAAGATCTTGATAAAGTCTGAAAAAGAAAGAGACCCTTGACGTTGAATATCTTTTTGGAGATGTGTCAATATATATGCAGGATGCTGATGCAAACAAGGAGATGTCATGATGAAAGACCATCACAAAGGTATTTTTGATTTAATGTTCATTTTCTATTTTTGAATAATCTCTGGAGGGCTAATGCAGGGGCACCAAAAGAAGAGTTGTAGATGTCATCTACAACTGACACTCATGTGGTAAGATGAAAGATCATGAAGGAAACACGATGTGAAAAAGGCAGCAAGGCATGAAGGAAAGATCAAATATGGGCTAATGGATCACTTTCCAATGAAGGAAAGGATGACATGACTGACGCGATTCATGAATGAAAGTGATGGATGGTCGATGCCCTACAAAGAAGTCCCAAAAAGATGATGAGTCTTGAGAAAAAAGAAGTTCATGACATCGAAAGGAAGAGCTCTTCAAGCAGCTAGTTGTCCCATGATCTCCACCTAAAGAGCTATTGGAAGCAAGTCCCTGGTCAAGAGGGAGCTTGGACAAGTCCCTTCTTAAGAGGGAGCTTGGGTACATTCCTTTTATGGAATGGATTCGTCATCCCTGGTTAAGAGAGAGTGACAGATATGGTTCTCCACTTCAGGTGTCATACACTATACCAAGACTAACAACCATAAGTCTTAGTGAAGGCCATGAGGAGAGATAGACACATCATTCTTGTCTTCACCTGGGAAGATAGAATGGAGGATTGGGTAAGCATCTAGCATCCGATACTCTTTGAGGATGTGGTAGGGTATCCAAGATAATAGTAGTCGTAGAGGACTGCTATTCTTTGAGGAATGGGAATCCAAGATAATAATAGTCCTGGTGGAACATACTCTGAGAGAACCTGGGTGGGGTATGGTTCGAGAGAGACAATGATGAGGGTGTCTATAAATCATTGGTCTCACCAGCATTGTGCTCTGATCTTGTGGAGAGATAGAGTTGTTAGTCAAGGCCTTGCTATATGACAATGTTGGATGATATGGTGCTATACAGATGGATTACCAATCCGACTCTTCTTATGAGAATTCTTCAGATTGAGAATGTGCAAGTACCTTGTCTGGATTATGAATACCTCCCTAGTTAAGAGTGAGTGTTGAAATATGTAACTAGGTTCGGTCTTCATAATGGCATATGTAATCATGATTTTATGTATTTAATGAAAAGATAGATATAAATTTATTATTTGTAGTCTTGAGGCATGGGTTTCACACTCAAGGAAATTTATTGTTAGGTCAAGCACCCATTGAGTCTTCTAGGTTTGTCAAAAAGTCAATTGAGTCATTGTCATGTATTGAAGATCCATTTGGGCATGTTACATATTGTAAAGAAAAATTTATTAAGTCAAAATTGAGTCAAAAGATCGTCCAAGACCTCATCATGGCACAAAGATCAAGTTGGCCTACGTGAAGGTGTTGATTTGTGGTAGCATTGGATGTGCAACGTGCTATAGCCATGAAAATTGGTGGAGAGGCTAAGGCACATAAGATCTCCAAGCCCCATAAATCGTTTGGGGAAATTCCACCTAGATGAAGAGATATTAAAATAATTAATATTTTTAATGGGGTTCCTAAGTCTAAACTTCAGAAAATTAAAATATTAATGTGTATTAATATAATATGGGTGAGAATGTTCCAAATAACGAGGATCAAGCCAAATCTAATCTTAGTTGTTGATTAGGGACTTAATCTCGGCCGTTGAATCATCAACAGGAAAAGTATAAGAGGAGGCCTGAGGGTCAGTTGGAGATACACCAAGTTGATCAAGAATTCAATTTTCTGGGGCAGGGTTTGCTGAGAAATTGAGTTAGTGATTTGTTGCAGCGAGGGGCAATTTGATCGAAGGCCGAGAATACATATCATATAGGTAGAGAGATTGCCGGAGAGACAACACAGAGCCTTGGAAGGTTGACGCAGAGGCAAACTAGGACTGAAGCAGAGGCTGAGGAGGCCAACACAGGTGACGCAGAGGACCAAGAGGTTGACGCAGAGGCAACAGAGGCTAGCAGAGCTAATGCTAGGCTGAAGAGGCAGCGCTGAGGAACTTTCGTGGGGCAGACTGGGAGCTAAGAGGTAGACGCAGAGCAGAAGAGGGTGACGCAGTCCCTGGAGGGTGATGTAGTTCCCGAGAGAAGCTTGGAGTAGCTTTCGCTGTCCAGCTATGGAGCTGTCGAAGTTGCTGTGGGATCAATCATTTAGTTGTTGATGAGCCGGAATATCTGTCTCTGAGGAGAGGTACTTCTCCAAGGAAATTTAGCCATCTTTGGCATTCAGAAAACTGCATAATAATAAAACCCTTATATCTGCTGCACCGATTTTCCCGCATTGGGTTTTTCCTGGGACGATTGTCCAAAAATAACAGTTTTCCTTGTGTGATTGTCTCAGTTATTTCAGTTGTTGATCTATATATGTGTTAAGGTTGCATTTGTGTTTATTTCGGTATTTATATTTATAAACAACTTGTTAATAGAAAGGACAAGTAGGAGATAATAAACCAAATAATGCAGTAGGGATTTTTGATGTGTCAGACTTAGAAATTTCAACAGAAGTGACAAGACAACCTCAAGATAGCGATTCGTACCCCACAGAAGCCTATAAATAAGAAAGAATTCGACCTCATTTGCACATTCACTCAAGCAAGTTAAATCTCGTCAAGGTAGAAGCTAGAAAAGGAAAAGGACAAGATGATCAAGATCAAAGTTTTTGGGCCCCTCTCTCTCTCTTTCGCTAGGGTTTCTACAATTTCTAGGCTAGATGAAATTCTGAAGCTGCATTGAACCTGTGAAGCTGCAAGGTAGAAGCTGTGAAGATGCCTCTAGATCGATGCTGTGAAGCAGTGTTGCGGGGGAGCGCTCCCCTCGATCCCGCTCCCAATTCGTGCCCTGGGCGGGAGCGACTCGGGAGCGGATCGGGAGTGCACTCTCTAAATTTTTTTTCGCTCCCTGCTTTTTCGGGAGTGTTTTTCCTTTTTCGCATTTTTTTTTTGTAGTAATGTTCGAAATGCAATTTTTTTTTTAAAGAAACAAAGAATTTTTGAGTGGGGCAACTTAATGATCAAGTCTAGGCCCTAGTATTGATATGCTATTCATAGTAATGTTAAATTCTTAAAGTAAAAGTGACATTCTCCTTAATCTTCATTTTCATCCTTTTACTTAAATTTTTAACATTACCATGAAATGACTCAGGATGTTTGAGAGTGGTTTCGGCCTCATTGGATTTCATATGGAGAAAGTAAAATTTTAGATTTCATTCAAAATCCAGCAGACTTATCAATTTTTTAGGATTTCAAGATTGGGGGATTGCAATGTTTCCATTGAATTTTGTCATGTATTAGGGTATGGAACTCGTATTAAATCAAGAGCACCAATCCCTTTATGTACCTTGATGTTAGCAACATTGGTTGTCTAACTCCTCTATCATGACCCTCCTAAAAATGTACGCATCACTCAAACAAAATCTTGACTTGACATGCTATACTTTTTCTATCTTGTGTTAATGCTTAGAGGGTGATATTAATGACAAAGATCCCTATACAGATACAAA